>JAGWCC010000761.1:0-178214 GCA_022651775.1 Drusus annulatus | reverse complement strand
CATTTGTTGAATGAATATTTACAAGCTCCATAGCTGATGATGGAACTAACGTTGCGAGCATGTTGGCAAGATTTGAGACAGCGGTCTCGTGGCAACGACTGGGAATGATGTGTATTAACCTTAGATGAATTAAATAATGCAGATACGTTACTGAGACAACGCGCCTGGTTGCACTAAACCAAGTCAACGAGACATACCTTCGAAACACGCTTCATATAGCTATCTCTTCCGCACACACACATATTCTTTGAATGGCCATCCTTTTCATACGCGGATGAAACATTTAGCGGTGCGACATTATTGGTGCTACATTTTTCGTAAGATTTGTATGAACATGACGTGTCTTGTATTTTATGTCTATTATATTAACAGGCTATTTGTTTGTGTTTCAGGCTGGTCCCGTGCGAGCTGCAGCTGGGGGACTCATGGGGGGGCGTCCCGGGCAAGATGAGCGTCGCGGCGCCCGTCAAAAAGATTAGGAAAAAGTCCGACAACAAACCTCAATCACAAATGTAAGTTCATCAATCAACCAATCACCTATCCATTATTGCACTTCACTATCGTACGAAGAAGATTGTACTCCTACTGCTTTTGTAACGGTAGGCGGTTTTCTACCTTCAGTTTTTAAATATTTTAACGTAACGTGACACCTAATTGGACGTAGTTATGCAAAAAGCGTCAAACCCACAATTAGCCAAAATCGAGTTTTATATGTTTTCCTATGGATAAATACGAGATTTATATCTGCTGAAAACATCTAAGCTCCAAATGCAGTAGATTTTTGTTTTTTTTTTTTACCAACGCATATTTCATATATTTGTCTTCTATTGAAGTTGAAAATCATTATTAAATGTAGTATAACATAAGAAATACATGTTTATAGATTATAAATTACCTATTTATAATAATAATAATAATAATTTAAATAAAAAACAACACTGAGATTCACTTTACAAATGCCGATTACGCATATAAATGTTTTTTCATCGTCATATTTTCAAACGCCCTTTTCTCAGTTTCATCTTTTTGGTGTTGGATGCTTTCTGCATAACTACGTTCAATTTATGCTCTTTGCGATAAAATTAAATAGAGTTTTTTGTGTTGTCGTTTCGATTCTATGTCACAGATGGCGGTAGTGACTGAAAAAGTCGACATAGATTTATTGCAAAGGCAAGGTGTCATTCTTATTGACAGTTGTTCAAAAGTTGGTTCGCTTCAAATGGTTGGAGATCACACTGAGAAGTCGAGAAAGAAGTTATTAAAGATGAACCACTTCAATTCCAGTATGTAATTTGAGAGATTTTTTACTATTTATTTGTTAATATTAGTTTCCTACATTTACTTTCATAATATGGTGCAATCATCGGTAATAAGTGCAATGATTGCTTGATTTAGGTTATTATAAAATCCGTGTTAAATAGAATTCTTCCTAGATGTGACTGTTTTGTTTAAATTTCTTTTAATCAATAATAAGTGGCCTTTTAATATAAATAAAAGCCAATTTAGGTTAATTCTTGAAAACGGTTTTGCTAGACTAACTTCATTTACTTTTTGTATTTTATTTAGTTATTCATTTTAATAACCGATTTTAATTGGGTTATAGATTTGTTGGCTGAAAATAAAATAAGGTAGGTATTATTATGGTAAAATGCAACGTTGTGCAACGTCTGATCGATGTTTCCATGTCAATAAGCAAGCAGCCAATATAATGATACCATTCAAAGCAAACACAAGTATCCTTACCTAACCTAGTTTTTTTATAATGTCAGTTGTGCGTGAAGTTTAACAATTCAACCATGCTCTAAATCTTGCCTAGTGTCGTACCCCCAGGAATGACAGTAAAGAATAAGAAGCAATTAAATATGGAAATTTTCAACAAAGTTGTATGGTTATTCTATTATTTAAAACAATAATGATAACACCCATAGTGTAATGGCTAGGCCTCCGGGGAATGGTTAAAATTAATCCTTATGTTTAAAAGGTTTTTGTTGTGAAGGCATTTAATTAGTATTTCTTTTGCATTATATTCCAAATTAAAAGATTCACACAAATGATATTCATTACTCAACCTTACTATAAAATAGTTATGACTGCTGTTAAAGCCAAATCATTTTTTAGAAGTGTGATTCTTATCTGGGTACACCCCTCAATGAATTTTTTTATCAATTTGAACTGTATTTTTTGTGAACAGATACTAACAGATAGTAACTGTCAATGCATCAGAACTAGTTTGTTACATTTTGATCCTTGTCACAGTAACTTTTTCAGTAAGTAGAAAAATTTAATGTAACTTTTATTCCCCGTAAGGCTCTTTTGTTGATATGTCTGCATAAGTTACAAAAGCACTCACACCACAGGCCCATTATCTCCCATGTTTTACCTTATTTCTTTAATATCAACTCAGTCCTATTAATGAAGTTCATCAGTGTTGTTATTGGTTGTTTGGCGATGTATTCTGTTCCCACAATGTGGCTTCTCAAGTATCTTAACATTCTTCCCAACAAGGCGAGAAATTAGCACCACAGATAAATTAGTGTTTCTTTATCCTCTTCTATTGGCGTTTCCTCTCCCAACAACTGCACGTGTATCCCGAGGTGGTAATGCCTTGCTAATAATCATGTTATAGCGAATACCGCATAAGAATTCCAACTGCTTACAACCGTCTGGATCCAATAAGACTATCCTCAATTCACATATTTTCTCCTTTTCCTCCCGGCGCTGGGGTCAGATTGCAATTTGAGTAAATAGCGATGTAGATATTTGTCTGTTTCCAGTAACAAGTGTAACAATGAGAAGCGGCGGCGGGAGCTGGAGAACGACACCATCAACCAGCTGGAGGAGCTGCTGGGCGCGTGCCTGTCGGACGTGAGGCAGCCCGACAAGAACGGCATCGTGCAAGAGGCGGCGGCGCAGATCCGCCTGGTGCTGGAGCGCCGCCGCCTCGGCGTGTGCTGCTCCGCGTGCCCGCCTGCCTGCCTGCCGCTGCAGCACGGGGACGTGTCCTCCACGCATCCCGCGCACCACTCGGAGATCTCTGCCCTTGTCGAGGTGACCAAACACTATATACATAATGTGTCGCTTAAGCCCTTTTGCCTTTCTAGCGACGATATGATCACCCTCTGATATTTCACCGTGTGGTCCTGCGAGTTTGAGAGTTCTGTTGTGACTCTTTATGTTACATCCATCATTTGTTAGAAGGAAGGTGGAGGGTGGAGGTTACAACAGGTGTTAGCATCAGCAGTAGAATGATTCATACTGTGAAACCCCAGGTGGTAGTCACAATCGTAGGATTATTGGTTTAATATCCATTATTGTAATTGTCGAAGTAAGAATCGTTGCATCGCTGGTTTGAATATACATTTTTGCTGAAGTGACACAAATAAAGCCATTCTTCTTTAAGTCTTGCACAACAAACGTCAACTAGTTTGAGTCAAGTATAAAAAGTGACATTATTTTATTTCTACTAAGAATAAACAATATGTATTTCCAATAATAACTGTAATTTTATTGAATATTATAACGCTGTGGCTTTTAAAGTAAGGTGTGTGTTTGTATTGGTGTCAGTGATAAGGCCATTACTAATAATTTCTTCCTTGGGAGTGACACATTTTTCCTTGTTAGTTTATATTTAGTTTATCTCTATACATATTTAGTTATCACTGCGTATCCAGACAGTGTCTCAAGGCTCTCAGTACTATGTGAACTTATTATTTATACGGTGTGTATTTGCATTTCAATGAAATGTTATGTTATGATATTCAACATATAAACTCAACTAGTTGGTGGTTGATAAAATAACTGACAAAGTTTACTGAACCTGTCTTATTTATCAAATGGCGCTCGACTGATTAAACCTTAATAATTTTCATTTCATTGACCGCAACCCGCGCCTTTATTGGCGTTAAATAATGCATTGGCATAATGGTTTGCTGGTTTAAAACAACTGCAACTGTTCAAAGACTTTACAGTTTTATTAACAATCGTTTCTAAAATAATCGATATATATATATAAGTGTATTGTGACATAGTTTAGACTTATTAATTCTCCAATGGCATAGTTAACAGCTAACAAAAACAGTGTAACCTTAGTTTACGAGCATAATTCCTTCCGGAAACGTGTTTATAATCAAAAATATTTGTTTATCAAAGCGAATTGCCCCATAAGAAATAATGGACACTAAGATAATTCTAATAATATTATATTGTGTAGTGTTGTGTCCGACATGTTTACTCATCCCCTTCTTCTGGGACAGAGATTGTAGTGTAAATGAATACTTTATGAACGTCCGTCTTTTTGTCTTTTAGGCTTTGAAGCACTACACGACGACCCTGGGCTGGGTGCTATTGGAAATCAACTGCGACGGGGACATCGAGTGCGTGACAGAGAACATCCGCGACATTGTGCGGTGGGAGCGTGCCGAGCTTCACCGCCAGTCCATCTACAACTACCTGCACCATGGTGACCACCACAAGCTTCTGCCCATCCTGCAGGGCGCTGCGCCGCTGGGCTGGGCGCGCGCTGATCGCCTGCGAGCCGCACGTACGCGCTTGCTCGTGAAGCCCGAGCAGGGCGACCCCAACGGTAAACAAACCCTCGAGCCTTTCACTTTACCACTGTGCCGTTAACGAATGTAACTTCACTGCAAAATATGACCAAAATGATAAGCCAAACTGTTGATGATGAAGATTTTCCTCGGAATCATAATTTTGTGAAGGTTCTTAATAATCTATGAATTTTGGATCTATCCAAGAATTGATCTGAAGAAATTTGTAACAAATGTACCTACATACGAATATTATTCGACGCAATAAAATCTCCATACTAGCTATGGTATTAGCGTTAATGCCAAGTAAATAAAAAGGTGGAAGAGTTTATGCATCGTAAACGACATTATGCGTAATTTTTTATACTTTCTTACTAGACGTTTTTGTGGAATATCCTACTCGAAATGCGCGATACGTAGCTCCATGAGTCAAGCGAATACAATAATGACAAGGTAAAATATCGGCGGCACCCAAAATGTAACTGTTATGTTAATTGATTCTCCGCATGTCACCAAAATATCTAACAGCTAGATATGCCATTATTTTTATAAAGGTTGTAAAGGGTGTGTACTTCGTCCACAATATTATGCATAGTTTGAAATTACGAAAATAATGACAAGGAAATTAATATATTACGTTATATCTATGATATATCTCCCAATTTCTGCATTGAACTGTTATTTTTAACAGGGGATTATTATTATAACCGATAGACTCGTTATTCATTATTTTTGCTAGTTGGTTTTGTTTCAATCTCCTACTCGTTTAGTTTGGCGCGTTTTTACTTGTCGCGCGTGCATTCAATGGGTTTTTGTGAGTTGAAGAATATGATTAATGGTGTAATTTGTTTTGTTTCCCTGCCAAAGTGCTAATACCTTGTAAGCAAATAAATTAAGTTTTAGTAGACAATACGACGCAATATATTATTTTACTATTACATTTGCAATATTAGTGCATATAATTCAACATCTAGATTTAATAATAATAATAATAGATAACTTTAAAGCCCCGTTTTCGTGGGAAAATCACCTCAAAGACGCTTTGTGTACTTATATGTAATTTAGAAAATATAGTATTATATTGGTAGTCTACCAAAAAATAGTCAACGTCGGCGTTATTTTCAACCGTTATATTTAACAGTTGACAACGCCGTTATCGTTGGAATTTTTTCGAATTATAGTTAATGCCCAGTACTAGTTGGTAGTGCCTTTTTTTAGATTTCTCACTAAACATGTGGATAAATAGATGGTTCCAGTGAGTTTACTTTAACAAATTGAAGAATTGTTTTGCAGGAAATGCGAAAAACTTTAATTTTGCTGACAACCTCTCCTCCGGGAACCGCTGCACTGTACCGTTATATTTTAATGTGTCAGTAAATTCTAATCTACTAAGGAATTAATATTTTTTGCAATTTCTGACTTTTGTCTAATCTACATTACTATTTGACACTGTCACCAAATCAGCCTTCAACGCCATTTAGACTTTTTTGCGATTTGCATTTTAAAATATCGTAATGGGCCGTTAACCATCCATTCTCGACCCGTCAGTATTTGACCAAATATCCTTGATTTTTGCGCTTGACGGCTCATGAAACAATCGAATCAATATAATTGTAACTAATACGGTTTGTTTATCTTGCAGCGAAAGACGGCACCACGGATCGCTACGCGGAGGTGCTGCTGAGTGCGTGCTTGGTGCGTGAGGCGGAGCACGGCCCCTCTGTGCTCTGCGTCATCCGGCGCGAGGAGGAACCGGCGCCCGTGCCCGGCTCGCCCCCCCACGCCCTGCACCAGCTTACCTTCAAGCTGGACACCCAGGGAAAAATACTGTGTGAGTTAAATTGCTTTGTCGTAAATTACAGTAACATACTCAGGGGCTATTTCACCACCTCTCAATAAACTACTATTCATTAGTTAACTCTAATCATCGGAATATTCGTTAGCTATCTCTTTCCGCAAGTTTGGCTGGCAACGTCGCTTTTTTTCAAACCTTATCCCGTCTGCTGTCACGTCTGTCAATACAATGCTGTTATTTCTAACATAAACTAACTTTCACAACACAACATTCGCGCTCGAAGCTCATTACATCCCTCTCACCAAATAGTTAAACGCGTCTCTATATTTAAATAAAACATATTTCTATTTTATAACTTTATTATTAAATTATATTAGTGAAGTGCATTGGGGAGTGTCTATTATTGCTTGGTGAAGGTTGATAGTTTGTAAGCATGAACATGTTGTATGTGGGTATATTGTACTGCCAAAGATTGTTGTTATTTCATAGTATATTCCGTGATATATTGTGAAGGCGTATATTAGAATTACATACCGTGTGCTTCTTGGAGAGATTTTATCCTTGATTTTGTATCTCCTTTACGGCATTTTTTGTCAAGCGAAATCTTGACCTAAACTCAATGTCATCTAAGACGTATAAAAAAATTGACTCTTGGTTTGAAAACACGCGGTCTACGTCTTTCCGCCATGTCCTGTTCGTCTAAGATATTTAAATCTTCAACCACTTCCATAATTACAGTAAAAAATCAACTTCAACAGAAAACTCGCCTACTGTCAGCTGTCAAAACAGTACGCCGCCATTTTAAATCAGAAGGTAGATACTAACTTGTGCACTTTACGTTGACAGCTTCTTGAGAAGTGGTGAAATAGCCCCTGAATAATACAATAAAGTTATAAAATAGAAATATGTTTTATTTAAATATAGAGACGCGTTTAACTATTTGGTGAGAGGGATGTAATGAGCTTCACGCGCGAATGTTGTGTTGTGAAAGTTAGTTTATGTTAGAAATAACGGCATTGTATTGACAGACGTGACAGCAGACGGGATAAGGTTTGAAAAAAAGCGACGTTGCCAGCCAAACTTGCGGAAAGAGATAGCTAACGAATATTCCGATGATTAGAGTTAACTAATGAATAGTAGTTTATTGAGAGGTGGTGAAATAGCCCCTCAATGACATTAACATACTTATTAGTAAAATTGGATAGGCATATAATTATTTATCAGATTATGGCTCATCAAAATCTGTACTAGATAAATTACATCCGTTCCCTAGTGGTCTAGAACACTGAGCCTGTCTTGGTGTGAAGCGTAACACTTCCTTTGTAGACAAATATAAATCTTATGCATTACACTGGAGTGCCAATTTAATAAAATAAAATAAAATTTTGATTAGTGATAATAATTTTTGATTCTGATAAAAACCATTAAGTACAGCTAACCTCTAGTTCTTAATATAAACCTAATATGTGTGTATAATGTTATCTTTTCAGTGATGGAAGGTTCCACGGTACTAGGTCTGGAAGGCCGACATCTCCAAGAGCTCCTTCATCCGTCCGACACAGCCCGAGTGACGGAACACTTACGAGGGGCGGTGGGTGCCGTAGGGGCCCCCCACGCCCTGCCCGGGCCCCCGGCCCGCCTGCGCCTAGCCTCCAACCTGCCCTACATTGCGGCGCACCCGCACTCGCGTATGTTCCCGCACAACCCCGTGACGAACGAAGGCGATTTCGTGATGACCACATTCACAGTGCTGTCGTGAGTTGATTATTCAAAATTTTCAGAAAATTCTAGTCTACAACAGTCGACACACATTCAGAGTAATCTCTTTAGAAAAACTGCTGTTTAAAACTTTTTTGTAACACACTGGACGATGCCAAAAATCTAATCTGGGTTTGAGAATACTCACGGTATCATAAAGTGCGTTGTAAGCATATTCGCACATCATATAATGCGGTTAGCAGTGAACAGATTAACAAATAAATTTAGGCTATCAAATGAATTTAATTTTTGTTTCTAATGGTCTTGTCATCTTAATTCCAGTGATGCAGAGATAACTCTCCTAGAATCAGGCAACAACAACAATGGTCAGAACCCCCCCGTGGGGGGTCCGCTGATGACTTCGGCCGTGGTCAACGGCAACGGTGGTCCGCGCAATGGCCAATTTCCCCCCTCCCCTGCCCCCGAACCCTTTTCCTTCTCCAACTCAGAATTCGATTTGGACTACTTCCCGCACAGCACGTGGCCCGAGCGGAGTTCCCCCTCGGTGGGGTTCAGTTCTTTCCCCTTCAGTCCCCTCGCGATAGATGACCACAAAATGGAAGAAAAACCAAACATTGTGCATTCAGGACCACCTACGCCGCGAACTCCGCATACCCCCGCCGCTTCGACGACGCCATTACCGCCCCCGAGTGCCCCCACGCCTCCCGCGCACGAACCCGATTCGGTTAGATTGCGGAATCTTTTAAGCAAGCGGGAATCGCCAGCGTTCACCCCGAACCCGTCCAACGAGCATGCAGCTCCCAGCACTCCGGGAACTCCGGGAAATATGCCTTTAGGTGGGGCGAGTACGGCGCCATCTTCAACGCCGCCTGTCACGCCGGCTGGGAATAATCTCATCCTCAAGGGCCTGCTGAATCAGGAGGACGAGGACGAGGCGCAGCGGGGGCAGCAGGGGGAGGCCCCACCTCCCCCCACGCCACCTATACATCCGTCACGCCCGCAGGGAAACAACATGCTACTCAAGGTTAGTTGATTGACCAATTGTCACAATTATTATTTTTAATCATTCACTGTGCAAATTGATGTACCCTATATTATAAACATATCGATTAATTGTTACAAAGACAATTTATCTATTTAGTCCTCTTTTGATATGAACCTGGTTTGTTATATATATATATATATATATATATATATATATATATATATATATATATATATATATATATATATATATATATATATATATATATATATAATATATCAGCAAAGCAGGAAATACTTTTTGAAGCAACCATCTCTATAATATAACAGTAAAGTTCACTTTCTACATATAAACTAATTTGTCTTCTTTTTTGTGTGACTGAAGATATAATAGTTGGTGTAGGTTTTCAGCCATTTGTTAACATTAGATGACGCTTCCCGAAGTTCTCAATAAATTTACACTGGCATATCCATCTTTATTTCAGCTCCTAAATGACAAATCCGACGAGGAAGATCCCGAGCAGCGCAGCAGACGCAACAATCCCCCCAGTGAACTCCTTACCCAACTCCTCAAAGAGGGGGGCGTTGGTGCGGGGGCCGGGGCCGGGACCGGGGCACCCGAGTCCATGCAGGTGGGCAATAGCGTGGGGGCGTCGGGAGGAGAGGACCTACTGCAGCTGCTGGTGCTAGGAGGGCACAAGTCGGCGCTAAAGAGGAAGCTCACGCAGGAGGAGCAGAGCGTCAAGAGGCCGCATTCAACAGACCCGCAGCAGGTGAATATCCTTACTAGAAGAAGAACTTATGTTCCGTTTTTTCCTCACCATTTCTGGCATGCAGCACCTAATAAATATTCAATTTTCAACTCATGTTCTTTTGTTTGATTTTCTTTGCCCTCTGCCAACTAACCTCTAGTGTTCCGGAGTATCCTATAGTAGGACCCGGGCATTCATCATTATCTTTTCAGGAGTTTTTATCCTTTAAAACCTTTTGTTTGCATATTTAAATGAACCATAATCGCTTGTCAACAAAATAATCAATCCATAGAGATATTTTGTATTGCGTTAAGTTCGGTACAACTCGAGTAATATCGAGTACAAGTTTGAAGTTTGCTTACGTCAGTACGGCTGAAAAACCAAAAACGATTTTCAAATTGACATTACTGTTTTTATTTATAGGAAAACCTCATGCAATTTTATTTTTATTTGAAAGGAAATTAATATCTTATGATCTATTATTTGTGTGAATTATGTATAAAAAAATTATATCAACATTTTATAATGTATTTAGTTCTATGGTGGCAATTCGCAGGTGTCTTCCACGGGCTCCGGCCAGTCCGGCAACACGAGCAAGCTCTGGGAGAAGAACCGGATGCTGGCCTCGCTGCTGGCGCGCCGCCCCTCTGCCCTCACCACCCCCGTGTCGCTGCCCAACGCGCACCTAAACCAGCGCCCCTTCCCTCCCCGCCCGCCCCTCATGCAGCCCCAGCAGCTGCAGAGGCTGCCCCTCACCTACCACAACCAGAACCAGGCGCTGGCCAATCTGCTCAATAAGTAAGTCACCATCCATTTTATAATCCAGGGGAAGATTGATGATAATTTTTTTTTTTTATACATTAACTCCCCACAGAAGAAGCTGATTTTCTTCAGGGCCTATGTCATCTTGAGGGTATTTTTGAGGAAAGGAAAGAGTGAACCTGGGTCTTAAAGAGGCCAATTATTTTATTTTAATTTTATTTATTTATTAACTTTTTGTTCCTTACATTATTTTTTTACATTACCTACCTCACTAGGTTATAAGAACCTGTTCTGAGGTAAGTGACAGTGAGTACAAGTAAAATAATTTAAAAAAATGATGAAATTTGTTACACTATGTTCTAGTTTGTCATGGTGAAGAATTTCAAGTGCTATTTTAGGAGGTCTTCAATTTCCTTGCGGTCCTTACTCATTAGCCATTTATTAATGTTTTTATTAAAGAAATACATATTGGTGATGGCTACAGTCTGTGGTGGGAGTTTGTTGTAAGTGTGGGGCGCGATGTACATATTATGTAGGAGGAGGAAACACAGAGGCCAGCAAATCATTCCACAGCTGAGTTGAACACAAGATCGAGTCGTAGAAGCAGCCCATTCTCATGTATCGAATGTCAACCGTGTACAAATGTTGAGTGCGCGTTTGGCGAGTTTCCCGACTATGCACCGGTACCGAAGGGATCAATGACGCAAGTTCCTCGGAGCATCTTCCATTGAAATACCGGTAGAACAAGGACAGCATTCATGATTGTTTTTTTTGTGTTGCAGTAATAAGGTCCCCGGCTATGAGATGGCCAACAACAACAATAACAACAGCAACAACCAGAATAGTGGGCTCAGCCCCCTTCAGCAGATGCTCCAGGGGGGCCACCGGTCTGCCCCCGCCACTCCCACTGCGCCCGCCTCATCCAACGATTACAGGTACCACTACCTAACCTAATCATCTGACCACTTTTGACTACACTGGACCTTCTTACCAACCTTGCTCAACCTGATGCCAAGGAAATTATTATATTAGTACTTCGTGATTATGCATGGTTCTGCCGCTGAGAGCTCAACTGTAACCTCTTTTTTTGCTGTGCATAGTTCATGAGAAATAGGGAGAGATTATAACAGTTCTATCAGCAATATGTCTTTACCTACTAGAAATGTCAGGCATACCACAGCATATGGACTGTGTTAAAAGGCGTTATTCCACATTTTTTGCAAGGAATTACGCTTTAGTGATAACATAACGACCATGCTGTTATGTTTGACACCTGATCATAATTTGATTAAATGCATTAATCGGTGGTGAACGGGGGCGATTATTTGAAGTGGTAACGGTAAACAATTCATATAGGCGCTAATCATCGATTTACCACTCGGAATTTCAGAAACTTCGCTTAAAATTGCTTGAGCTGTGTGTAGTGACTAGGTATGAATAGCCGGATACTTCCTGATCTACATCTTCCTCTTCTCCTTTCATTTCTGGACTTCCACTGGCTTCGGGCAGTTGAACCCTTGTACAATTTTTTCAGAATGTATTTTTTTTTTTTGTGCAGATCGGGTGGCGGAGTCGCGTACCTCGGCGACTCGACCTCGGACACGACGCTCTCCGACATCCTGGACGAGGTGATGGACATTGTGCCGGAGACGTACACGCAGGACGACTCGGAGCTGATGAACTACATCGCGAGCGCCATCGCCCCGCAGCCCGGCCAGCAGGCCAGCAATAACCAGCACCATCACAATTCTTATCAGGTAACTTCATCAGCGTCAACGTTAAACATCTCAACCCTTTGTTCCCTGAACATGGATTAAGCGGACTTTCATAAATTATTTTGGGAATTATCTGTTATTTATGACTTAGAAATCTTCCGATTTTTTTTTTTTTGAATTTTCGGAAAACTCCCTGTAGGAAAAATTCACTTAGTACATATTTGTACTGTCAGGCAATGAGTAAAAAAATATTTTATAATGTGTGTATAAATGTTTATTTTTTAATAACCTATAATTTCAACAGATAATGACATTATGATACTCATTGAAATAATAATACACAAAAACACACATACCTGAATCCATTATTACAATAATCATGTTTTCAAACAAGCACTAAAATAACTCAACACCCGTGTGATAACTCAAAGTAAATAAGCTTTAAAAACTGGCCTTGGTAAAAAAGAATGTCCAATAATGTACTTACAGGAATAATATGTCAAAAATGGTTTTTGGTACATTAAGTTTTATAGATGGGTACAAATTTGTACTATCGGGGAGCAAAGGGTTAATTGTGTAATTATAAATAACTTAATATTGTCTCGAGTATTGTTGGTATTTGTGTTTTTTTTTACATTGTAATCTGTTTTTACTTCCAGGTTGAGAAAATGGCCATCAACCGTATCCAAGAGAGTCTGATGCAGTGTGAAACTGTTGTGAAGAGTCCATCGTCCCCCGGGGTGCCTCCAGCCTATCCCAACACTCCGGTAATTAACATTTAACTAAAACAATAGTCCAGATGAAATCCATGTACAGCAATAATTAACACTCTCTCCTCTTGCCTCTCACCGGGACAATTTATAAATGAGGTTTTTTAATAATTTTAGCAAGCGGTGACGCCCCCGTGGCCCGGCCGCTATGGCCCCACGGCTCCCCAGCCCGCCCAGCAGCAGCGACAGAAGGTTCAACTGGCGCAGCAGGCGCAGAAGGCGCGCCTCCTGCAACAGCAACAGCAGCAGAAGGTGGTGGGCGCCGCCGGGGGGCAGGGCGGGCCGCCCCAGCCGCAGGGACAGGTGACCATGGACGCGCTGCTCAACGCGCCCACGCCGCCTAACGTGTCGCTGCAGCGGACTAGTGATGCGCCCCCGTACCCGCAGCAACCGCCGCCCCCGCATTATCATCATCACCACCACCATCATGGTAACACTTAACCTCGATATGCTCCCTTGTCGACAGATGTCACTGCCTAAATGTTGCAGTAGAACTCTACTTTACCGACTCTCACTTTATTTTGATGTGGGAATTTATGAATTTTCAATGCTCAGTTAGTACTACTTCTTGTTTAAATATATATTTTACTTATCACTAAGTTTTCCTGAATGAAGGACTAGAGAAAGAGTAGGACCACCAAGCTGATCGAATTCCAGATTTATTTTCCTTCAAATGTAAATACTTTTGAATTGTCATGCGTTGATTGAAAACCTAAATATATTCTTTAGTTTGCTGCTTATACATACATCGGTGGTCTGTAGCGTAGAGGTTTAATCCAATTTCTGCTAGTCCGCAATAACCAAAAACTTTTTAGTTTCTGATTGAATTTTCTTGTTATTTTCGTAAAATAATGTTGGTTTTGTTTGATTGTAGGTAATGGAGGCGGGGGCTTCCCTGGGCCAGGGCCCGGGGGCCAGGAGGCTCCTCCCTATAAGCTCAGCCTCCAGCAGCAACAGAACCCCATGCTCAATGCCCAGCTTACTGTGAGTAACCAATCCTTAACCTTCACCTAATACGTATGTCACATCCACCAAATTGCATTCTTCTTGATACAGTGAGCATTCATTCTGATGATTTATCAATAATTTGTTGTTTGAATTGGTCAGGTGCTACAGCAGAGCGGCTACAGTCAGAACCAAGTGCAGCAGGGCCAGCCAGGGCAGCGGGGTTCTCCGTTGGCGCCCCACACGCCACTGACCCCTCACGCTGGCCCCCTGTCCCCTTACCCGCTGGGCCCAGGGCCCCCGCAGCACCCGCAGCACCCGCCTCCCCGCCTGCAGCGCCACCTATCGCACCCCGGACATCACCCGCCCACCATGCAAGGTAATACCGTCATCCAAACCAACCAACCACTTGTAACATACCAACAGCAACATAATTCCATATACATATAATGTATCAGTTGCAACATAATTTTAAATATAACATACCTACAGCAACATAATTCTATATATAATGTACCAACTGCAACATAATATAACAAAAAACAACATGATACTATATTAATATACCAACAGCAACATTATTCAATATGTATATATTTATAACATACCCATACCAACACCAACATAATTTCAAAATATATATTATTCTACACAATAACATACCAACAACAGCATAATCCAGTATATAACATACCAATAGCAACATTATTTGGTTTATAACAAACCTACAGTAATACAATTGAATGCATATGCATAAAATACCAACAGCAAAATAATTTGTTACATTACATACCTACATGACTCTAAATATCACACAGTTAATTATTGATCAACATTAATAATATTACTAAATAAGTAAATATTCAAACTTTATTATACTCCTTGCGTCCAGTTTTGGATCCAGGTCTTTCCACAGACCATTATGTAGGTAAAAAAAGTACATTTTGATTGTACAGTACAAATCAAATTATGTGTTTCTTTTTCAAGTGCATAAATGTATCAAAATCATTGCATTTTAGACACAAAATTAAAATACAGATCTTCAAATATGCAACGAAGCATTCTAACTGCATACTTTCACAAATCTCCTTTCTCATAATGTTTTCTAAACTAAACTTTCGGTTCCTCCTGGTCACACTACTGTCTTTAATTTCTCCTCCAAATGTGACAACATAATAATATAATACATAACAAAATAACTTCACACCACTCATCATCATAATTCTATAATAATACAACTTTCTTTAGTATTTACTCTTAGTTTAGTCATGTCCTAGATCTAGAGAAGTTCTATCTACTATTTAATATTTCTAATTTTGGAATTATTAATTCGTGATGGAATTCCATTGTAGTAATGTGATTACTGACATTATACTCGTATATATAACTTTTTTCATTTGTTGTATTTTTGACCTGACTGGTTTCACTCCACTCTAATATCATTTTTAGACTGGTCTACAGTCTACGTTGAAACTATTCTATCTATCTTAAATCCAGATACATCCTAACCATCTTCTTTTCCTTTTCCCTTCCTTTCCCTATTTCTTTCGGCCTCGTGAAATTCCTTAATCGGGAGTTCCACTGCCTCACTACTGGCTCCAGGTAATATGAATTTTGTCTGGTACAGTATTCACATTAAATACAAGAAAAAACAAGTGATAAAAGTCTATATTTGTAGTGTTTTTAATGATATTATTCTATCCATTAATAAGCATGCCATTTTGGCTCCTAGAAACTGTAAACAGTGATCATTTTAGTCTATTATATCTCAATGGCATGTGTGTAAAGGTTCCCGTCATCTCTTTCTAACGAGTAGTGCAAATAACTAGAGTTGTTTTCTCTAGGAAAGTAATAAATATATTATATATATATAAATTTCTCAAGTGAAACGGTATTTGAATTCTAAAGTACTTTCTGCACTGGAGATTCATAGCTGCATGGGTTTTAGTAGATCTCCATATACTCGCTTACAACAAACTCTCAAAAGCGTCTAATGTTCAATAATTTCCTTTTGTGAAAATTTATTACATATTTCAAAACCATTATGCCTAATATATATTATGTCCCACGTTCGGCTAAAAGTCACGAACATCAAAAAAACAATTCCATAGCTTGGAAATTTGGGGACGAAGTAAAAAGATAAGTAGAATTAAAAGATTATCAGTGTTTTATGTAAAGAAAAATTCAAGCCTTTAAAATTGTAATTTTAAGGTTGGTCATTTTTTGCCAGAACGGGGGAGTATCAATTAATTCTTCTGATTTATTTTTCATTCTTGAAATAATTTGTAAAGTCATGTTTTCTAGATTATACTTTTGTAATTTATAAGTATTGTAAACTAGAGTAATATCTATTTTGAGGCTGCCAAGAGGAATCTTCTTTCTCTCATTCTTTAAGAGTCTTTCAATTTATAATTGGTGAAAATGGTTAAGGTATTTTCTAACAGCATTACATATATGAAGGCGGTTTCTCTTATGTATGAGAGGAATCTAGAAACAAGTTCGACAGTGTTTAACGTCTGTCTAAAATGGTATATTTAGACATGTCTTACACAAAGTACTCTTTCTGCAAATCTGTTACTCTATAGGAGCCAACTTTGAAGTTCTTTTTTGCTGTAGTTTTGTAATTAAATTTGCTAGTTCATACTAGTATTATTTATATATCATATGTATTATGTATATATTATATGTACATTATAAAAATGTCATATTTCCTAATAATTTATTACAAAACTACGAACTTCAATGTTGGCTCTTGGAGAGTTACTGTGAACTCAGAATAAATAAACGACTAACGATAATTGAAGCTGATAGTCACTGTTTTACTTGTTTCTATGTAGATCCTCATAAATATAATGAATTCAGTTGAATATTGACGACAAGACAAATATAATGTAATTGAGATAGACGGCAATACCTCAGCCACGGTCGCCGGTTTCGTGTCTTGTAACGGTGCGAGTGTGAGGTGCGTGAGAGGTGCGAGTGAGTAAGTGCGTGCAGAGCGTGGTGCGTGGAGCAAGTAATAATGTTGTGAATGAATATGTGGCAAGGGGGCAGTAATGTCTACTACGTGGGCAGCGCCGAGCAGGCGGGGTGGGGCGGGGGCTACGGGGGCCACGGGGGCGGCGAGGTGTTCCTGCCGCCGCCCCCGCACCCCGCGCACCACCCCTCGCACCACCCGCCGCAGCTACAGCCCCACCATCCCCACCAGCACCACCACCACGCCAACAATCACATGAGTAAGTACAGGGGTCATGTGTGTGTGTGTGTGCGTGTCTCACTCAACCAACTACCTGCCACATCCCCCATCTCACTCACTCTATCTGTGTCTGTGTGCGACTCTGTCTGTCATCTGTCACCTGTCATCTGTCATGTCTTCTGTCATCTGTCATTAACACCATCCATGCTGCGTTAGCCTCATTCTCACTAGTCTGCGACACGGGCATCGCATGTTTACGATTTTGGTGGAAAACTAGACTATTCAAGGTTTAAAATATAATGGATAATAGAAATGTTATGTACATTATTTTTACATGATAGAATTTGACAATTCTTGTGTATTTTATGTCTGGTAGTGAGACATTTACCGCAAACTGTGAAGGATTTTTCAAGAGCATTGTAGATGTGGTGGAAACTGAATAATTTAGCTTCAATATTAATACATTGTTGATAGTAGGTTAGCTACGGAGATCAGTGGTGAAGCTAGATTTTGTAAACAATGAAAATTCATTTTGTGTTGTTGGCAGTTCTTTCTCATAAAAGCAAAACAAAAGGCTAGCGTGACTTTTATTCCCTGTAGCGGTGCGTTGTTGGTCGTAAAACATACAAGCACCAATTTGACTTCTGCAAAAGTGGTTAATTCTGTGGCCACTTGAGATCGGTGTAGATCCATCAATTTTGTCACTTTGTGTATCATTCCATCACCTGTGTTCCTCTACATGTACAATATGTTTTACTAATGTCAACTCGGTAAGTTATCTGTCGCCCAAAAGTTAATTCCATGTGCTCATTCTTTAGTTGGATGTTAAAGAATTTGAATTAGTATTAAACTAGATTTACTGTTCTGACCTGCAAAGGTTATCTATGTGTTTGTATTGAAAGTATGAATGCCGTAGTAACTAGTTGTAGGATCAATGTGCCTAAATGTTATAAGCTTTTTGTTGACCTATGCTATTCATCGTTTGTGTTGTCAATAATATTTGTACCTCATTTCATTATTTGGTGTTTAATAAATAATGCTTATTTTATTTTATACATGCAAATTATATTCTATGTTCACTTGGCTAATATTTTCCCAAAGCACTCCTTGTTGTGTCTAACATTCACATTGTTGTAAACAATTTAAAAAATAAAATTACCTCTTCACCTTCCCAGATGTCACTTTTTTGTAATTATTTCCACGGATCAGTGATTGAAATATGTGTTTTTTTTAGGTTGTTTTTTTTCAATGTTATTTTTTATCACACTTCTCAATCTAATGGGAATCAAAAAATTACTAAATGTTCATAATGGGTGCATGTCAATGTCATCATACTTTGTAAGATTTATGTTCAAAATATTAATGTTCCAAAATACATAATGCATTTGTTAACTTAATTATCTTTTTTTTTTATTTCATGTAATTGAGGTTATTTTTGGTGAATTTTTCACCTGCCATCCTAGGGATTTCCCTGTTTATGGAGAATAATTGTGTGGGCTAGTAAAATTAATTCAGATAGCAGTCATATTTATCTTAATTCAAAGGCTTTGATATAGTAATTTGTTTTTGGGAAATTTTCTATATTTTATTAATTATCTCTCATTCTTTAGACAGCATTATGTTTGACCATTTATTGCATCTCTGTTAACTTTGAAAATGTTAACCCACATCACTTTTAGTCACCCTGTTTGTTTGTACGATTGTGTCCTCTGATGACCTGCACTGACCTCTGGTTGTGGTTGGTATTTGCAGGTGGTATGACCTCGGAATATGTGCGGCAAGAGCTCCGCAACGTGGTGGGGGCGCGCACCAGCGGGGGCGGCGCAGGGCCAGGCGGGGGAGAGGGAGGCGGGGCGCGGCCCCCCGACCTCACCAACCCTTCGCCCCCAGACCTCGAGTCCCTCGGCCTGTCCTTCGAGATGCCACCTTCAGGTATGCATAACTATACTCTCCAATCAACCAACCAACCACATTTCCCATCAAAACACTCACTCAACTCAAGGCTGGTGTGTTTCAAATCTATCGCATTAGATGACCGTCAAATTGGCTATCAGTGTCACCTTGAATTTTTGACATTTGAACAGTCCCTGTTAAACGCCGATTCTCGGCCCATTTCAGCTTCCGATTAAATTGTGATCAGCTGATGGTCATGTTGTTGTGCTTTTGAGTTTGAAACACCCCTCCCTTACGAAGCAAGACCTAATATTCAATTCTGTTGCTACAGATTTTCTAATCATAGCCATATTAGATATATTATTTTAAGAAAACTGTTTGTTCACCATGGCTACCGTTAGATGATCTGAAGTCTACAGAATTGTATAGAAGGCATGATAGCATACTTCTTATGTAACTCAAAGATGCGAGAACTTATAAAATTGGAATCAATAACTCAAAATACCACGAAGTTAGCCTTTCCGTGAACGGTAGATCTTTTAACCTTAAGTCTCTCTTTGAAGATGTTCCTATATCATTTCTGACTTACATCCCGTCTTGATTACCACTATCAGCGTGTCAATAAATAAACGATTTTCTCTCAAATACTTATTTATCTGATACAAAAGAAGTTCTCTCTTCGTTGACATTGGTAAACATTTAGGTTATTGAATATTTTATCACCTTACTTTTTAATTATATTATGGGTTTTTGAATCATTGATTTAACTCGAAGTTTTATTCTTCTATGGGACCTGCACAATACTGTGATTGTTCAAAGGGCTGCCTTTTGATTTGATTTTTCATAAGAACTTTTGAATTAATCAACAGGTGGCAGTTTTAATAATCATTTTTCTTGTTCATTCACTTTTCACACTCTGCATGCTCTATCGGACTAACAATGTCTGATTAATTACATTATACATACATATTATGCAGATGGTGACTAATACATACACTATAATTATAATGGAAATCGGGATGATAATGATCCTACGATCCTTAATATTAATATTAAGCAAGTATGGATAAGACAACGCTAATCCTAACTTGTATATAAGCGATTTGAAATTATATGGAACAAGCCTTGTTGTTGGATTAAATCTACTACAATAAATTAAAATATCAATTTTTATAAAATGTTTTCAATTGCTGCTTCCAAATGATTCCAAATTATAATTATTAAGAAAGAAGGTTTTTGTATTACGGTCGGCGAAAGACAAAGCCTAGTTTTAATTTATTCTAATAAAATGTTTAAGTGAATTTCACATACAACTTATGTCAGTGGAATATTACGAGATGTAAAGAGATGGGGGAGGGGAAAACAAGCTGGAAAGGGGATGGTTAGGATCAAAATAAATATATTAAATGCTCATATCTCTAAAAGAAAGACTAATAATTTGAGATCATTCAATTATTTATTTTTTAAGAAATTGTTTCCATATTTTTTGAATTTATAATAATAGGCTTTGTCTAAAAACACTTGGTCGGTCCCACTTCACTAGCTGATAATTCTTAGCCCAATTTAAATAGGCCTGTAAACTTCATAGAATTTTGCACCGTACGAAAAAGTTATTAAAAATATCTCAGTAATTGTAAATATTTATTCCTCTAATTACAAAATCAAATATATTTCGTCAATAAAAATTAGAAATGAATAATCATCAATTACAGTTTGTAAAAATTCTCTGACTCATTTAAATTGGACATTAGAATAATAATACTTGGCTAATTTATATAGCGCCATTTTTGTGAAATATTACCACAAGGGGGCTTGAATAAACCATGTAATGAAAGTAATACCCCCTCAATGCACATTTTCCATTTAATTTATTTGCCTCAAAAATGAAACTATATTGGTTGTATTCAATTTTCTGATTAGACTATCTTATTTTATTGGGAATTTTAGTCTGAAACTCATTTGTGATACAATTCTGGTACATTTTACAGCAAGTTTTTTGTAATTATGTACAAATTTAAACACCTGTTAATCTACGTTGATTCACTGGGCAGGATCTCGGACCATTCAGCAACGTCAATCAGTTTCAGCTCAGCCAATTCAAATAATTAATAGCCAACGTTATTATGTACTTTAAAATTCAAAACCAAAATATATTCTTAAGCGTTACTTACATTAACCTAAAAGCCGGGAATCAACAAAGTAAGTATTGCAATTGAAGAAAGATTGGTTAGTTATGAATATTTTAGAACTGTTGATTGCAATTTTCAAATTTGACATCTTTCTAGTATCGTCCTTGTTAGATGGTATAAAATTAGATTATGAAATCATTATTCTAAAATGAATTTAAAGTACATTTTACCAAGATCGGAGACCTGCAAACTATAGATATTCACATAAATATGGACCTAGCAGTTTTTGCTAGTAACTCCACGAAATATGCCTTGCGGTAAACTGTCTATTGGTGGTAATCTGGCTTCACAGTGAAACTGATTGGGCGGGCTGACTAGCTTGGCTGACGAGGCTGAATGGCCCACGGTGTAGTCACAACTCACGCGGCGTGGGTTCGGTTGGCTGGCTGGCTGTCGGTTGGTTGGTGTGTGACAGGTGTGTGTGTCGGTGTGTGACGGGTGTGTCGGTGCTTGCTTGCTGCAGGTGGAGCAGGGGGCGGGGGGGCAGGAGGGGCGGGAGGGGGAGGGGCTCCCCCCCACCAGCAGCCGGCCCAGAAGCTCTGGGACAGCACCACTACGGTGAGTCCGCCCGCAAGCACCCACCAGCTCTCTACCATACTCATCACCACTACTAGCTAATAGCTACTTCACATCAAATGCTAAAGCTTTACCAAACAAACTTCAATAATATCTCACTCGCTTTACAACTATTTACTATAGCTACTGCCTAGAATCTTGTATTCAAAAATATACGCAAAAATTTCTGACCTTATTGAGTAATTTTTTATATATATTATTTTCAGACATAATTTCTTCACAAGTACTGAAAAAGTATTATAAATTACTTCATAAGCTCAGAAATTGTAAGATGATCTCTCACAATGACAGATTGGCTTCATACAAACTGAATGATATTTAACCTAGCAAGCTTTTTCCCATGTTTTCACAATAATCTTACACAGTAGAATTCTAAACAGCAATAATTGTAAAGTTCTGTCGTCAGTCCTCTCTATTATTATAGAAGGTGCACCCGTCATGCTTTATGTCCGTTTTGTGATAACTTCTCACCAGATTTATTTGCTTTCCTGATTGCATAATAATTGTATACTTGCTTGTGGCAATTCCGATCTACTAGATTGATTACTCACCACTAACACTTATTATTATATGGGGTGACGGTACTTGATACTATATAATTTAATAGTCAAGGCATTTGACAAATCAGAATGATGTGGGTTCACTTGCAATTGCAGTGCAAACATATTTCCTATAATTGTGGAGAAAATTGTTTGGCACTGCAAAGTGTGGTAGTGCTAGGATTTAGAGATTTTTCATATGATTCGTTATTTTGCTCTCGAACAGTTATTTTTCTTTGATTCAACATTTTAACTATCACTTGGGACTTTGGAATACATATTTTAGAAATTGTATCGAAAATTGGCTGTTTTTTAGGGAATTTTTCAAGCTCGTTAGCAATTAAATGAAATGAAACCTATTTTTCTTTAAACTCTTAACTTTTTCACTCTGTTCCTGATTTAAATAGAATATGCGGTATCCATTTTTAAGAGTCATACATATTTCTTATAAAACTTATGCTTAAATATATGCACATAGCGCATGGAGGCACGGATTTTATTCACACAATATTATGCGGATAGTGGCGAATGGGTTAAGTTATGTTTTAATTTTAAAGTGGTTTTACTGTGAACTGTTGCATGAGGTTTTAACATTATTTTTAATCATAAGTTTGCATTTTTACTACTGAATTTCTAAACTGTATTACTAGATGCTGACATATTACGCTTTCTTCTTTCTTGCCTTTTATAAGTACACTTTTTAGTTTTTTTGTAATGTTTAGTTTTGATAGGTAAGTTGTAAGTCTGATGATCTTTTGCTTCATCAAATTAATTCACACTTTAATAGTATTTAAAATGATGTGACGTTATGTCATCGATTGATGCATGTCTATAACGTAAATATCAAGGGAGTTCTGACAGAAAAAAACATTTATTATGACATTGTATCATTTAGATTTAATTGAAATTTTAGTTATTCCTGCCAGAACACGCCATGATATAGGCAGATATACATTATTTCAAAATGTCCTGCCCAGGTACTCTAATATGCATACCTTTATAGCAGGGGTGGGGAACATTTTTTCTGCCAAGGGCCATTTGAATATATGTATGGAATATCATTCGAGGGCAGAATAGAGATGGTTAATATCTGATTTTTTATTTCATTTCATGGGGAAAGGGGGGGGGGGTGCAAACCGATTTTAGTGTGGTTCCAGTGTGTTGAACTTCCGGGATTTATTGATTTTCGCGGGGGTGGGGTTGCCCAGCGAAACTCAAATTTTCGCACTTTCATGGGGGGGATGCAAATCCAAAGTAAATCATCTGGGTAGGGATTCGGTTCCTCGATTCCTGACTCGACCGGGTGAAAATTGATTCATTTATTAAAAAAAAAACTGCTAGGGAGTTTCTATTTTTTGGCAACATTGATCCCGAGTAACCCTCCTAAAATTCTCGGACAGAAATCTATGATTAACATATAATAAGCAATGAATCGAGTCTCGAGTTTTATTTTTTGTTACTGAGGTTTTTATAATGAGTCGGACCATATGGTCTCACAGACTGAATAGATGAAGTTTTACCACCCCTGCTTTACAGGAACTAATTTGGAAGTTTTATTTTCTAGTTTTGCAATACATTGTCGAAAAATGTTGAAATTATGTTTTCTTGAATGTGCGATACAGTACGAGATTAGTTAATCAGACATTTTTGTTAGTTAAACAAATTAGTAAGCTTTAAAATGTTCAACTCCAATTAGCAAGCTTGTACTCTACTCAATTACTTTTACACATTGATATTTATTAATAATTTTGAAATGATGACTTCTAAGTTTGCTCCTGTAGAGTAACAGATATGCCGTACTTGCGTAAGCTTGCGCTTTACGCATTTTTGGGAAGCTTAACATGGTTTAGACTTGATTTGATGGTAGAACAGGAGCTTGCATCGGATACATGTGCCCAGATGATTGATTGTACTAATGTTGGTGTTTTCCCTGTGTGTGTTGCAGACTACTATGGAGGAAGTCAGGGGAGGTGATCACAAGTCTTCTCTCCTCCAGAAACTGCTATCGGAGTGAGGAGTGGAGTGCAGCGGAGTGGGAGTGGAGTGCGAGTGCAGTGACGCGAGCCGTCCCTGCGGACGAGCGGAGCCTCTTGTGATATTCTGGGATAGCAGTGTACATATATACATATAATATTGTGACCAGAACTCTAGTATATAGGATTCTGCGCTGTGTACATATTACAAGTGAACTTTGACAAGTGCCGACAGTTAACTATTCCTCACATTTCTTAAAGGACGCTGTGGCCGCCTTACATTATACATATTATATATAAGGAAAAGAATTTTATTATGTGCTATGTATTATAAAATAGTGAAGGACAGATGCATTTATCCACTGATGCAACACGATCTAGTTGTTAGACATACGTTATATTAATATTGGTCTACGCAGTACCTAAATGGCTGTTATTCACTTACTAGCTGTATTTACAGACAGATGCCTGGACGCCAGACGCCAGCCGCCGGCTTCCGGGCTTTCAAACAAACAAACAAACAAATAAACAAACAAACAAACTAACTAACTAACTAACGCAGAACCTCTTTATTTTCAGAATGTATACGACTTATATAAAAACATATTTATGGAAAAGTGTTAAGATTAATTAATCTGTCAAATGTATAATAAATTATGGAACTTCGCACGGACGTATGAAATAATGTGGGATGAGAAGGTCATTTTGCTGTTGAACTGTAAAAACAAAATTTAAGCAGTATATGTATATGCATATATAATGCGAATGTGTATATCTGTATGTGTATATGTATGTGTATCTGTATGTGTGTGTATGTATCTTGCTTATGTTTTAAAGAGTTTATGAGAGCAATGGAAGGGTGAGGGTGTGTTGAGACACTTTGGGGAGTTCGGCGAGCCTGCGGCGAAGAGGCGCGAAGAGTACGGAATCCCTCTGCTGGCTTGCGAGGCGCAGGTGCTCGGAAAGATGTTGCATTTCTATTTAAAGTTATCTCTTTGTAAATCTGTTTTTGTCATTTGTCGGCTACCGATTGAAAATGACTTCTCGCATCGGACTTTCATAGCTATTTATTTAATTAGTGTTGTTGATAAGGGCTAGTACTCTACTCCTGGGCAGGCAGATTCCGATAGGGTAGTGTTTGTTGCGTTGTATGTTTTGTATAGGAACCGTGTAATATTGTACTCCATATACCTCAGACAGTATAATTTTCAATGGTCAGCTCGCGAGTGGACTGAGATTGCCCTGCAGTTTAAAGTTTGTTGAAAGGTTCACGTGTGAAAGGTGTAATGTTTAGGTGTATATTTATTTAGCCCCCTTGTGATCTGGATGTGGGGTGATTCAGTTGGAATACCTTGTTGTAATTGTAGAGTAAGGTATGTGTACATATTATTAACAAGATGTTTGTTTACGTGTAGAATACACAACCAAAGTTGTTAACGATATAACGAGACGGTTGATTTAATAATATTATTCGTAATAGGTTGTTTGAAATGTTAACATTATTCCTTTTTATAAAGTATATATATAATATATATAATATGATAAAGACGAGACGAGGCGAGATGGAGGTGCGAAGGAGACAGATAGCAGTTAGAGGGAGATAGCCGCACCCACCTCGCGCCACTTTTATATTTTTACAACTCGATTGCCTTTCTACGCGACCGCCCTGATATTAAAGAAACAAATAGCTTTTATTTTTTGGTAAAAAAAAACTATACAAAACACGATCCTTTTCTAAGTAAAGATATGTTTGTATGACTAGAATAGTACAGAGTAAAGTATAGAGCCAGATGGGGCTGATGGGTCTGGTCAGTGTGGTCAGTGTGGTCAGCTAGGACGGCCCCCCATTGATCTCAGTGCGGGAGGGGCCACCCTACAGGCACTAGGCGTATGGACGGACCCCACATCTTCTGTCAATTACAGCAGATCCCAAACAAATAAACAAACCATCCATCCATCCACCATTTGACAAACGAAATTATAAATAATATTATACATATATTTAATTGACAGGCATTCTAAGTACATGATAAAAATAATTTAATTACAATAGTATTTTTTGTACATTATTGGAGTTTTCAAATATATAAATATCTATATTAATTGTGTCATTTAATTTCCTTTGTAATCTTTCCATCCTCCAACTACATCTACAGTCCAAAGTTTTAAGTTTAATTACATTTTATATTGTGCACAGGTGCTTGCGTGGTTAGACCCCATGGTGACACGGTCTGGGCATCCTTTCAAAGCGCCTCAACAACGATCAACAGCGCCAACAATCGTGCAGATCTTTTCTTGTATGGTGGAAATCACGAAAGTGGGGCATTCACGATCCTAAGGCAAATAGGACTTGGAGCAGCTTTTGAAATATAAAAACAATATCTTCGCCACTTTGCATGTGGACGTGATATTTAGAAAATCGTGTGGTAATTATTACTTGTTCATTTTCATGACATTGTATTTTTTATAGCGAATACTGCAGAAGAATCCCAACCATCTAGAGCGAGTGTGACTATGGCATCCCCAATTGGGGTATGTTGTGATGCTGAAAGTATTGGGGAGGGGAAGGAGATGAGGAAGAGGAAGGTCGGGAAGTATCCGGCTATTCTGATCTGGTCACCAAACACGGCTAAGCCATTTCAAGCAACGTTTCGATGGTCTTCTGAACGGTGGTCTTTCACCAGGGCGATACTTATATAGTATTGGATTGGAGGAAGACAGAAGCAGTATTATTTAGTTTCACTTTCAGCACTCTGTGTCGGGATAAAAGGTTTTTATTGATAAATAGGTATATGCAGGGTGTCCCAAAAGTCAACGTTATCCATTGGAGGGCGAATGACGGACCAGAATATCAAAACATGACTTTGTTAAAAAATGGTTAGTTTTCGAGATATTGGCATTTTCATGAGTTTGTGAAAATCGACATCTTAGATCAGTTTTTGGAGTGCCACAGTTACATAATTCCGTATTCTAAGATTATAATTAATATTACGCAACCCTGAATAGCCCTGCCGTTGATCACATTCCAAAATAAAATGAACAGTGAACTTTGGAAAAAAAAAAAAAAAACCTGTTTGCCTGATTCACAAGTAAATTTTATTTTTTACTCATACTGTAAAAGGTGCCACGCTAACCTGGTAAGTTGTTTTTGATTCAATGCTCATTTAGTGTAGTTTTTAAACTAGTATAAAATTGACTATGTTTTACTTGAGAAAAAAAGATATTGCTATTTTAGTGCAAAAAGAGCTCATTGTAAAATTATCTCAATAAGTGACTTGCAGTGAAGCTATCCAATGCTAAAATAGATAGTGACACAATTTAACATAAGTAAAATTGAGATAGATAGTAACGCCGTTTAACATATTAAATTATGTTACTTACCGTACTACACTTTTAAATGCACCTCTTCCATCTTTATCCCTTTAATAATAATAATAATAATTAAGTTTTATTCCAGAAGGTATGCAGGAGTAGTGCAATGCAATACCTTCCATAATTGATAATAATATTATAAAAGTTGTAATACACGCAATAATAATATTGAAGAAAAATAAAAATGAACATAAATTCATAAGAAAAAATAAAAAATTTAAATAATACAAGTAAAAAATATTAATGGAAGATATTAGGCCTCATTTCTGCAAAATGCCATCAAGAGGGAGTCCATCCTGGCAGCGTTAAGATTGATGGGGCCAATAATTTACCCCAATGCGCTTCTATGCTTGAATTCGGGATTCCATGATGAGGTCATTTCTAGAGATGTTAATCCTTTCCCGCATTCCTGCTACCCTGGTTCTCATGCAGGCTGCAAATCCTGGAACTCGCCCCTCGGTGAACATACCGGAAGCACTGCAGTGCCTGGGAAGACTGAACATCATGCGGTAGGCGTTGTTGTACTGGACCCGAAGCCTTTCCATGCTACTCTTCTTAAAATTGGTCCAAAGCTCGCACGGGTAGTACAGAACGCCAGGAAGAGTGTCCTTTTCACTGGTGGACTACAGAGCCGAAATCTTCTACTGAGCATGTTTGATTTCACACTGAGTGCTCGCCTTTGCCTGTCGATGTCGTCGTCATCCATCAGCTTGCTGGTGATGATGTGCCCTAGATATTTGGTTTCTTTTACCACCCTTAGAACCTCACCGTTCAAGATAGCTGGAGGAATTTATTTTCATCTATTAAGCATGGCCATCTCTAGAGAGAAGCAACGCAGGAGACAGAATCTAGTCGGTGCGCAGCGAGTCGATTAACAAGAGAACTGCTTGGAGTTTTTTTCGCACACGGAGGGGAATCGACTGCCGACAGACTCACGAAGGTGAGTGAAGAGTATTAACGGGTTCGATCCAGGGGATCGGAACCTCAAAATTTTCTGAAAATCTGAAGAGAAAGAGAAGTGTGTTCTCTTATAAAAATGTATAGCTGAAGAACCCAAGTACGCCAAGGTGCCTGAATTGACCGGTAATACCGCTGGGGACAACGAGAAGACACTAAATAATATATATATAAATCAGCTAAAATTTTAAATTATTATAATACAGTGATTGTTTCTATGAGAAGTAACCTGCCAGGTAAGTATGTTGCTGTATATTTTCTCTGTTATTTAATTTAAATAAATATTAATTTAAACTAGGAATTAATATTAACTAAGATTTGTACAGCACCCTTGAGTTGATTTTTCACAAAAATGGCGGTATTCAAATTATCCAAATATGTATTATTATTATTAATGGCAACTCATCAACAAAAAGCTAAAAAAGTCCCAAACTTATGTCGCTTGAGTTAAGACTTCTCCAGAATCATACATATGTTTAGATGGCTTGAGCACCACTAAAGTCTTCAGAATCAAACCAGTCAGAGCATTCGATGCAGAAAAAAATAAATTAAAACTGCATAATTAACTTCTTTTTGACCAAAGGTCATATTGGATTTCAAAGTGATCATTTAATAGGTTCTTACCTTCATGATTTTCATTCAGTTCCTACCTATCCCGTAATTTCGCAATTCGATTTCCTTACTCAACAACACTGTGTTCGAAAACAGTTGACAATCGAAACAGAAGAGAGTTATGTGAAAAACCGTGTTCGTTTGTTAGTGTCTCGCTTGATCGTCGGTTTGTTGTGATTTGTGTTCGTTACTAATACAATGTGTAGGAATAATCAAGAACTTCAACTTCATCGGTGAGTGAATGGTCAATTTCCTTTTCATTCCATTACCTTTCACATCCATAATTAGACACTTCTATTAAGTAGTATAGTTTATCGTTTTACAGTCCACTATTTTCGAAATTACGGAAGCTGAAAACACAGCTTCGTATCCAACATTTTGGTCTAATCGAGCCTGATATTTGTCACCTTTTATTGGTTAATCTACTTGATGGGATTAGTTTGATTGTATTTGTTTTCCTAAAAAAACCTTAATCCTGTGTTCCATATATCCATACATTTAGGATTTTGAGGTTAACAAATTTTCATTATTGAACTAAAAAATCGTCTAAAATTCGTATTCACACATTTTCACTTCTATTGGCTACATTCGTTCAAAATTTGAATTTGAAAATTTCGAACATTGTTTTTTAAAATATATTTTGCACTAGGGATACCAGTAGGAAAAATATTTATTTTATTATTTGTGTACGTTTTTTGTTGTTGTTTATTTGAATAGTTTCTCGAATTTATTTGGCTGGTAACATAAAAAATGGCGGTCATCGCGATCGTTCTAAATAAGCTGGCTAATTTATATATTCGTGATATTTTTGATAGTTCAATTAAGGCAGTGGGTTCGGGTAATTTAAATGACAAAAAATATTTACATATTAAATTTAAGGAAATTGAAAAAGTAAAACATGATTTCGTAGAATCTTACATAGTTTTGGAAAGTGGTAAAAATAAAGATGAGGAATTGGAAAGTCGTTACAAAAGATTTATGGAATTATTTCGAAATTGAAATGAATTATTAAAGTTTTTTTTTCCAAAGAACAGAGTCACTCTGCAAAGATGACACATAATACACAGTCTTAGTGTTTCTTGGAGTTATTGAATTCTTACTACATAAAAAAACTAACTAACTAACCATCACGCCGTTTCCACACAGGGGTAGGCAGAGAGGACGGACCGCCATACAAATCTGTCTTGGCATACACTCCTTGCTTCATTAACATTCATATGGTACATCGTCTCATATATACTCTTCTGTTATTCTGACTCTTCACATGGCTCGATTCAAGTATTTGTTCACTTGATCATGCCATGTCTTTTTCAGGTGTCCCCGACTTCTTCTATCATTCACTTTCGCGTCATATATTCTTTTCACACTCCTTGCTTCATTCACATTCATACATTCTCTTTTGTTATTTTGACTCTTCACATGGCCCGACTCAAGTATTTGATTCACTTGATCAAGTCTTCTTTTGGCGTCCCCGACTTCTTCTATCATTTACTTTTGCGTCATATATTATTTTCACACTCCTTTCTTTGTTCATTCGCTGTACAGGCCCAAACCATCTAAGGGTCCCTTTCTTGATCCTATTCATTACGCTTACATCAGCCTTGCATTCTTTCCGGATATCCAGATTTTAACACCGTTGGTGATACAAGACTGATGTAAGCGTAATGAATTGGATTAAGAAAGGGACGCTTAGATAATTTGTGCATATAGAGGGGATGAACGAATAAAGAAAGGAGTGTGAGAAAAAATATATCTAGATGCGACAGTGAATGGTAGAAGTCGGGGATGCCTGATGAAGAGATGGCACGATCAAGTGAATCGAATACGGGTCGGGCCATGTGAAGAGTCAGAATAACATAAGAGTTTGTATGAAACGATGTATGAATGTGAATGAAGCAAGAAGTGTGTGCCAAGACAGAGTTGTATGGCGGTCCGTCCTCTCTGCTTACCCCTGCGGCGAAACGGCGTGATGGTTAGTTAGTTAATTAGTTATTTAGTTAACACGGTTATACATGGTTTTACGCACATACACCTCAGGTATCTCATTTCTACAGCATTCAGTCTACTTTCATCGTTCTGTGATTCAATCTGAGAAAATCTTTTTGCTACTGTGTACCTATTGTGAACTGTGACCTGTGACCTGTGAACTGTGAACCCAATCCATCGTCTATTGCGCTCCGTTTCGTATATTCAGTCAACTAAGTCGAAATGTTACAAAACTTTTAAACGTATTACTAGGAAGTTGGTGTTTCGGTTGGTGAAATGCCATAATGGCTTTGAAACTACTCGATCCATAATTCTATTTTCTAATTACTTATTCATATATGTACAATTTTATGTTACTATTTCTATATTAATATTAAATTCACACTTTCAAATAACATTAACTTAATTAACCATTAGATTAATTTAATTTGAAGTAACCAAAACAATCGGCAAAAATTACTGCCTCAACACAGGCTTGTCTAGTGAGGCAGATTACGAGAAAAAAAAAGTAATAACTGTATACAAATATACAAAAACTAAGTTATATGTATTAAGCAAATACGGATAATGGTCTATATTTCTATTTAATTAATGTTTCTGTAATATATATATATATATTTACTGTTTACAATGTATAGATCTCTCGTTAAAATATATAAATGTACCTACACCTTTATGCACCCTATGTATTTTATATGATTATTCTGCTTATATTTTTTTATTATTTTGCTGTTATTACTGTTAACTGTATTTAAATAAAGATTTATTATTATTATTATTTAGTTGCAACAATAATATCAGGACTGAGTCTTTCAGATACTCGCTTGTACCTAGATTGCAAGTAGTTGGTAATACATACGCAGAGTGGCTGATGTATTTAACTGCACGGAATGTAGATACAAAAGGCTATAATATCATATATCTTTCATTAATGTTAATGTAATGTATTGATAATAATATTTGGATAACTTGTATAACGCCGTTTTTGTGAAAATCAACTCAAGGGTGCTGTACAAATCTTAATTTCTACTTAATATTAATTCTTGGTTTATACTATAAATATACAGAAACATACTTACCTGGCAGGTCACTTCTGGCAGGACACAATCACTATATCATAATAACTTAAAAATTAGCTGACTTTTTTATTTTATTTGTATTTTTAGGGCATGAGAGCAAATTTAAAATAAAGTACATCCATGGTATTTTTAATCACATAAATACAATGTATGCAATACTTGTGTTTACTACTCATTCTTGCTTTTAGTATGAGCAAATAATTTTCACCTGTATCATGTTAAATGTACCTTTTTATGTAAAATCCCTCTAGAGCGTAAACAATTCAATAAATAACAATTATATGCGCACGCCAGGTCTCAAAACCGCGACTTCTGGATGCGTAGCCAAGGATCTAAACCGCTCGGCCACGGAGGTCATCGGAGATTGGACATCCAGAGGAGAGGCGTAAGATGATATCAATGTGTCGGGAAAACACCTCGGAAGAACAAACATAAAAGTCGGAAGGTACGCAGTGATCATGACATATATTCTGAGGCGAGTACCTCGACCGTGTACCTACGGGGTACGAATCCCGCCTGGGCGGCACCCGGTAGGCGGGAGGGGGCGGGGGGAGGCAGGGCGGCGGAGTCTGCAGGCGACAGGCGGCGGCGGCAGTGGACCGGCGGGCGGCGCCGCGGCAAGTCGCCAACTGAACTTTCCCCGCCCTGGCGCTACTAGTAATACGTATCAGTGAACTGTCGGAAACGTCAACGCGTCAAATCACCCCGCTCGACCAACCTCTGCAGGGGTAACAAAACTATTTGATTAATTTACAATAAGAGTTAATAGTTCTGATCCGTTCATACGAACTTTTTAAGGCACGTTTTACGTTAATTTGAATTCGATAACACTCGCGTTGTTTGATGTTGAGTGAGGTTGTGCATTGTTTACAAAGTTATGTACACAGAGTTCTGAGTGGCCAGGTGATCGAGTGACAGTTGTAAGTAGGGCATAGTTTACTCCGAGGGTAGCCGCGTAGAGGGTTGTTTTGCTTTCATATGTTTTGCACATTCACCTTCATTATATTGACATGCAGTTGATTGAGGTTAATTTATGTTGCAAACTTTGTTAGTTCTGGAATTCAAATTGGATTCATTGATACATATGCCACATTTTTATTTCGACTAAATAAGGCTACTGCGTCATTTAATACAAACAATGTTTTTAATTAATGAAATTAAGCCACTAGGACCCAATTGCAAGGTTTATTTTGAAAGATTATAAAAATGATGAACTTCTGTTTTGATTGCGAAACATTTCATGTATCTCAAAACAGAAGAGAATAAGCCACATTTCTCAAATATACGTCAAATTAACTAATTAAACATCACGCCGTTTCCCCGCAGGGGTAGTCAGAGAGGACGGACCGCCATACAACTCTGTCTTGGCACACACTCCTTGCTTCATTCACATTCATACATACTCTGATTTTGATTCTGTTATTCTGACTCTTCACATAGCCTGACTCAAGTATTTGGTTCACTTGATCGTGCCATGTCTTCCTCAGGCGTCCCCGACTTCTTCTTCCATTCACTTTCGCGTCATATATTATTTTCACACTCTTTTCTTCGTTCATTCGTTCTACATGCCCAAACCATCTAAGCGTCCCTTTCTTGAATCTATTTATTACGCTTACATCAGCCTTACATACTTTCCGGATATCCACATTTTTAATACGGCCGCACATAGTTTTACCACACATACGCCTCAGGGATCTCATTTCTACAGTATTCAGTCTACTTTTTTCCTTCCTCTGCCAGTTTCATGTATCACTGCCATACATTAGGGTTGGTATAAGCACTTTATTAGCTTCGCTTCTTTGGACGTTTTTTTTATTTCCGCCAATAGCGTTTAGTCCTCCATTAATGGAGTCTCCTGCATTCACCCCCCTCTCAATGCCTTTCCGTCTCTCTAGAACATACTTCCCAAATACATAAACTCATCCACTTGCTCTAAGTATTTATCATTCACAACTATATTGCACGCTCTTATCGTACTCTCTCTTTTAAACACCACGACTTTGAACTTATTTTCATTCATCATTAACTCATTCTGCGTACCTACTTGGTTCATGCTAGACACGAGAAACTGTCAGGAATCAGCACCGCATCATCAGCATATAATAGGCAATATCCTTTCAGATTGTTCATTTTCGCGCCCAAGCCCACACCTTTCACAAAATTATAAGTTTGGTAATTGGTAGGTGGCACAAACCTTAGATTTTAATCAATTTTGATAATTTTGTTCAAAAGCTCTCAGACAAATCAAATGGCAAAAAGAAAAATAATCAGCATTAAAATATCACTAGCACCGTATAAATAAACACATACGAGTATAATGAAGCTTCTCGCATTACTGCCCACCATATCATTCGCAAGCTTTGCTTTATTATAATGACTGCATTATGTCAATTTGTTTTTCTTTCTCCATTACAAACCTTGAATATTAAGATTTACGATGTATTATATCGTCACTGGAAAGGCAAAAGGGCTTAAGCGACACATTGGTCAAAAATGACTTCAATATGCCCAGTTTTTGTTTCTGCATCGAATGCTCTGACTCTCGTTTGATTTTAAAGACTTTTGTGACCCTTCAGCCATCTAAAATATATTTACCATTTGAGAGAAGGCTTGAATCAAGCGACACAAGTTTGGAACTTTTTTTGCTTTTTGTCGCTTCAGGTAACTCAGTGAAACATTAAGTTACCTGAGTTAACTTTTTTTTCAAAATCCAACCTGGGGCTAAAGAATTATGAATTTTATTGAAATGAAAAACTTTATAGTGCCCTGGTGTAAACTTATAAAAATGACGCTTCAGGCCTTTTGCCTTTCCGGTGATGATTTGTTTAAACTATACTTTTAGATGACCAGAATTATTGTTTTCTATTTTATAGGACGTTTAATAAACAAATATTCCCTCGGGAAACGAATCAGGTTATTGTTTCAAAAACTGTTCAATGCTAGTTCACACAGGCAAGGCGTAGAACCTTTTCTGGAATTGAATAACAGATGAATAGCTGTACGAAGTATAGCTTTAGTAGCTGAGTGGACAAACGCGTCAGATTCCCACCCGGGCGTCGTGAGTTCAATTCCTCTGCTAGCCAAGTCCTCCATAATTGAACAAGCAGCATTTTCTGCTTATTATGATGGTAGCAGGAGTTTTTCAAATATTGTCAGGTTATTCGTAACCCAGGAATATTTGTTTTTCTTTTTAAAAAAGCAAATACATGTATCGGTTAGATCAGAGGTTCTCAAACTTTTTTGTCCCGTAGACCACTTGCCGATTTTTTTCTGTTTTGTGTAGACCCCCTGCTTTCCTAATATTGTTTTTTTTTAGCGTTGGGAAAAACTTCAAAGTTTTGTAAACGCTTCAGGAACTGCTAGTTCTTTGAAATAAACCCTTCGCGATGAACACTTCAATTGAAGTCGAACTCGCCAAAAAATAGTACTAGTCGGTAGAGATCTCAAATCGAAAAGTACTAGCAAATAATTAGGGAATTAATGTCTATTATAAGAGAGTATTACGTAAGTACCTGCATAGGTACTATCTGTGAGGTGGATTATTACATTTGCGGGAAGCCAACATTTTGGTGACAGCCTGTCTAAATGTAATCCACTCTCGTGGACCCCCATTTACGTCTCATGCAACCCCAATTTTTTTTTTCACCGGCTTGGACCCCTCGCAGGTCGGAATCGACCCCAGGGGGTCGATATAGACCACTTTGGGAATCACTGGGTTAGATGATCTAGCGGTCCAAAGCGTCGGGTTCCTACCCAAGCGTCACGAGTTCAATCCTCTGATATCAAAGTCCTCCACCATTGCACAAGCAAAATTTTCCTCTTATTATGATGGTAGTTGGAGGGATTCAAATATTGTTAGTTTATTCGTAGCCTTGAAATGTCTTATCTTTCTTTTAAAAATAGAAATACGTATAAAGAGAGAGTATTTAAATAAAACGAAGATTTCCATTGAAGAAAACTAATGAACAAACAAACACATTATTATAGATATAAAAATCACTGAGATATTTGAGAACATTTTTATTTTTGATATCACCACTTAAATTAGTGTCGTAAGGTTACCAGTAATTGGTCTGACTTTAAATATCTGGGTTTTTGTTTGGTAATAATATGTTCAATGTGATAACCACCTAAGACTTTGAAATAGAATGCAATGAGATGGAAGAGGGGAAGAATAAATAACACATTAAGTTTGTGAGAATCTCTATATTCAGATCTGGTCAGAGCTAAAAGCATTTTGTGTAGTTTCAATTTTGACTTTTTTTTCAATAGTGCTCTTCCTGCAATCAGTACCTACCTCCAAACATAAATATTCATTTTTATTTACCACTGGCCTGTAAAATTTTCCTGATCGCTTGGCTGGTATTGTTGCATGTCTCTATAATATTTGTCAAATGGTGTTAGTCGAGGCATTATCTTTTACCCCGTATTCAATGTCAACAACGGCCATAACTGCCTACTAAAAATATCGATTATTATTACAGTGGGCTTCGTTTTTGACAAATTGTTTGTTTTAGTTTTAATTTACGCAATAAATATCCTCGTGGGAGTTTTAATTCATTGGGCAATGCGGTGTATTGTGTATATGCAATGTATTGTAAGGAGTTAATTCCGAATTTAGTTGTGTGAGTAGATGACTATAAGTGTATTTGTGATCGCGTTTTGTGCTGGTGTATGTCGGAATTAAAGGCTGGTTTAATGTCGGTGTGTGACGAGTGTTGAATTATTTGTAATATGGCAGGTGTAATGTTATATTTTGGCAGAATCGTCAACGGAAAAATTTGTGTCTGTGAGTATACGAGTATATCTTTGATATGAGTATCTTATGGTAAATGGTGTATATTCCTTATGGCTCTAATTTGGATAACTTGTACATCTGATATTTGTTTCTTATTAATCAACCGCCCGCACAAAGAAACACTTAACGCATCTAGGAAGTTTACAAAATACTCCATTAGCCATTGGCCTAGCATCAAAATTTGTGCATTTTCAATTTAGCTTACCTGGGCCTGGTCATATTGTACACAAAGAGTAACAGGGTTGACCCCTGAGATGGAACATTTCAAAAGGGAAATGACTGAATTTGGAGCACTGCACAAGTGAAGTATTTGGAAGATTGGTTTTCCGTTAAGTCTTGGCGATTGGGAAAATGAGTGGATATGGGACTCTTTTGATTTCGCTTAAAATTTGTATCAAGACGCCGACTGTATCGCCTTTTAGCTAATAGCCCATATGCTTTAACGCGGTTAGAGACAGTTTGTAGAAAGTTGCAAAAAATTTTTTAGGTAAGAATTGTAGAATGAATTCAACCGCTCACCTTTTACAAATGTGAGGTTCGTTTGATAGATTCTCCTATCTTAACAAGCGGATCGCAATCTTTGGAGCACAGACATCAGGTGGGCATGCTATCCTTGTTCTACCGGTATTTCAATGGAAGAAGCTCCGAGTATCTTGCGTCATTGATCCCTTCGGTCCCGGTGCATAGTCGGGAAACTTGCCAAACGCGCGTCCAAAATTTGTACACGGTTGACATTCGATACATGAGAACCACTTCTACGACTCGTTAATGTGTTCAACAGTTCGGCTGTTGGATGATTTGCCGGCCTCTGTGTTTCCTCCCTCCTACAACGTGGGCCTCTTCCAAGACCCAGGTTCATTCTTTCATTACCCCAAAAAGACAAAAGGGAAATTATTTCCGCCAGGGCCACCTGTGTTGAGTTTATTTTGAAAAAATCTCAAAACATACGTCTATTTCTAGCTTTAATGTATTTCATTCCTCCGAGGGTGGTAAAATATTATTCATTACTTATCTTTTATTGCACCCCCGTCACTGTGCGTGGGATGATGCTCGATTAGCAATCGGATGAACTGAGTTTGATTATCTCAGGAGCAGCCGTCTTACATCTTTTTCAGCGCAATTTTATTCATTTTTACTGGTTTTGTACAATTCAATTATTTATTTATTTACGGTCATCACCAAACATTATTTTAGAACACAGTGATTATACGGCAAAAACAAAAGAAAGAGCATGCAGATAGGAACTTAGAAGACAAAACATAGGAAAAAACATTATAATTTAAGTTCTTCATATATTTAACATAGTATAATTCAATATATTAGTTTGTACTTGACCCAGGGACATATTAAAGTCAACTATTCCACAGTTCTCATTACCATGAACTGGGAGTCTATTTATGGTATAGAACATTTGATGGGCTGTATAATGTCACCGAGGTTGTTCAATCTGTATATGGATTATGCAAGAATTGAAAGGTGTGGGCTGGGGCGCGAAAATGAACAATCTGAATGTATGTTGCCTATTGTATGGTGATGATGCGGTGCTGATTTCTGACAGTATGGAAGATCTACAGTTTCTCGTGTCTAGGATGAAACAAGTATGTATCCAGAGTTAATTAATATAAATGATCTCTGTAATATTAACATTTCGGGAAAACTATTCTCATATGCTGACGATACTGCAATCACAGTACATGGTAAATCCTGGAACGAAGTCACTGAAAATGCTAATAAATGCACCTCCATTGTCAAAGAATGGCTCAACCAAAACCTTTTAACTCTGAACTGTGAAAAAACTATTTATATTCCATTCTATAATACCAAAAAGGCTGCACCTCTAACTAACCTAAATATAAGGTTCCATAACAATAACTGCAACCCTATTTTATGCTCTAATTGTGTAGAAATGAAATCGGGAAATACAGTCAAATATTTAGGAATTACAATAGATAGTCAACTCAAATGGACGAATCATGTAGAAAAGCTTGTAAATAAACTAAGATATTTAACTTACATTTTTAAACGATTAAATAACATAGTTGACATAAAAATAATGAAATTGGTGTACCATGCATTGGTTCAGTCATCAGTATCTTATGGAATAATCGGTTGGGGGGTATTTATAATACTCATATTAAGCCATTAGAAATATCTCAAAATTAATAATAAAAATAATGTTGCATAAAAACATTACATACCCCTCCATACAATTATTCCAAGAAGCTGATCTCTTAGATATAAGAAAAAAAATTTATTGTATACAGTGCCTAAAGTACATATTTTCGCGAAGTAAACTATTTGCAAAAAATGAAAATCGTTACAGCAACAGAATAAATAATGTACTGGAGGTACCTCTCTGCAAAAACTAGACTTGCGCAGAGACATGCATACTTCATTGCCCCAAAATGTATAATTCACTTTCATTACATTTTAAGTGTTCAAATTCAACTTCCTTAAATACATACAAAAATGTAATAAAAAACTGGATAAAAGCAAAAGATACCAGCCTCTTCATACCATAAGTGCTAAATTCTAAAAAATTAACTAACTTATCTGTTGTGATTTTGAATCTGAAAAAAAAAAAAATAAAAAATAAAAAAAAAATAAAAAATAAATAAATAAATAAAAAAATAAAGTTGGTTAAAAACAAAAAATACCAACCTCTTAATACCATAACTGCTATATTTTTTTTAAATTCTTAACTAACTTATCTGCTGTGATTTAAAAAAAAAAAAAAAATTAAAATGTTTTGCTTAATTTGAAATGTAACTCTTTATTAATTGTAATTATATACTGTTTATCTATTTATATTATTGCTATAGAGAACCTACTATTGATTTATATTAGTATACCCACGCACTGGCTTTTTTGCCTATGTGGGATTTTTTGTTATATCTACATTGTTCTTCCTTATTTTCTTTTTCTTTTATTGTTTATAATATGTTTCTTTCTTTTTAATTAATGTTTTTTTTACTTTTGTAATCTTTTTTCTTTTCTAATTTAAAAAAAAAATGTATGTGACAAAAAATCAAATAAAAAAAAAAAAAAAAAAAAAAGAGTGAGTTAATGATGAATGTAAGTAAGTCCAAAGTCACGGTGTTTAAAAGAGAGAGTACGAGAACAGCGTAAGAAGTATGTTTACGAGAGACGGAAAGGCTGAAAACTGCATTAATGGAGGACTGAATGCTGTTGGTGAAAATAAAATAAAATGTTCAAAGAAGCGAAGCTAACAGCCCATAATGGAGTGCTTATACCAACCCTGATGTATGGCAGTGAGGCATGGAACTGACGGAGGAAGTATGAAAGTAGACTGAATGCTGCAGAAATGAGATCCCTGAGGCGTATGCGCGTAAAAAAATGTATGACCGTGTTAAAAATGTGGATATCCGGAAAGAATGTAAGGCTGATGTAAGCGTAGTAAATAGAATAAAGAAAGGGACGCTTAGATGGTTTGGGCATGTACGGCGAATAAACGAAGTAAATGAATGGAAGAATAAGTCGGGGACACCCGAGGAAGACACGGCACGATCGAGTGAACCAAATACTTGAGTCGGTCCATGTGAAGATTCAGGATAACAGAAGAGTATGTATGAGACGATGCATAAATGTGAACGAAGCAAGGAGTTTGCGGTAAGACAGAGTTGTATGGCGGTCCGTCCTCTCTGCCTAACCCTGCGTGATGGTTAGTTAGTTACATTTTATAGTGTGTTCTTGTAACCGCAGTCTGAAATAATCATTCTATTGAAGTGGTCGTATTTTTAATACCTTTTTTGGGGCCACGGTTTGCTAGGCCACAAATGGTTAACGAAATAAGGCATCAAGCACCTCGGGAAATATCGAACAAACGACAATGTAATTGGAAGACGTTTATACCTCACACGTAATCGAATTACAGAAGCCGGCGTTTCCCGCTGCCAGTCTGTTATGAAGGAAAATAGCGGAGCGCGAACTTTCCGCTGGGAAATGTCAGTTCGGTTTAAAGTTTGCATCAAACTTTCAGACACGGCAGGGCGAGAACTTGAAATGGGAAGGTTTTTTCGTTTTTTACACCAGAAGCCGCCGAGCTGTCACAATAATGTTATAATATGTTTTGGCTTTTGACTTTTATGGTTTTGAACTGCTGCGAAAAATCAGTTAGGTTAGGTTAAAGTCGGCATCAATTTTTCAGTGCGGAACAAAAAGTTAGATTGAGGATCGTACTTCTATTTTTGCACTAAAACTTTTATCTTTTACGTCTGGAGCCATGCCATAGTATCCCCAATCGGGGCATGTTGTGAGGCTGAAGGTAGCGGGGAGGGAAAGCAGATGGAAATGACGAAGGTTGGGAAGTGCCCGGACATCCAGATCTGGTCACTAACACGACCAAATCCATTTCAACCTACGTTTCGATTCTGAAGGGTGGTCTTTCTCCAGGGCGATACTTATATTACTCCGCAAATATTACGCGGTTAAGATGTTCGACTACGAATCCAGAGGTCGCGGTTCCAATTCCAACATTCGCAAATTAGAATAGATTCTCTGAATATCGCCCTGGTGAAAGACCACCACTCAGAATCGAAAAGTTCCTTGAAATGGCTTAAGCTTTGTTTGTTGACCAGATCTGAATATCCAGGTACTTCCTAATCTTCATCTTATCCATCTGCTTCCCTTCCCACTATCTTTACCCTCACGACATATTCCAATCGGGATGCCATAGTCCTACTGGCTTCAGACGGTTAGAAGCAGCTGGAACTCTTGTGCGGTATTCACTTTAAAAAACAAAATGAAATAATACTAATGATTATCGAAATAAAGCATAAAGATTTAATAAGATGAATAATAATAATTAAATCAGGTTTAATTTGCGTCAATCTTTGCCACACTGGCACAAAAAGTTGAATTAGGGAGCGCCGTTTTTTGCTCCGAAAACGTTAGAAATAATTCGATCGAGCTGAGTGGACAAACGCGTCGGATTCCCACCCGGGCGTCGCGAGTTCAATTCCCCTGCTGGCTAAGTCCTCCATCATTGCACGAGCAAAATTTTCTGCTGATAGTAGCAGGAGTTTTTCAAATATTGTCAGGTTATTCGAAACCCGTGAATGTTTGTCTTTCTTTAAAAAAAAAATCGATCGGTTAATAGGTGAGTGAACAAACGCGTTGGATTCCCACTCGGGCGTCGTGGGTTCAATTCCCCTGCTAGCTAAGTCCTCCATCATTGCACAAGCGAAAAATTCCGCTTATTACGATGGAGGAGGAGTTTTTCAAACCTGACAAAGGTTATTCGTTTCGTAACCCGGGAATAAAAACAAAATATAAAATCGAAAAACAAAGTTACCAGCCATCTTTGACGGCCTCCATGGTCGAGTGGTAAGACGCTCGACTACGAATCCAAAGGTCGCGGGTTTCCAACCCGGCGTGCGCCAATAACTTTTATTTAATCACTATGTGTCATAACACATTTTAATTTATATAAACGTAGTAAAAAAGTATATTTGCAGCACGTTCCAGAGTGGCAGATACTCTAAGTATCGCCCTGGTGAAAGACCACCATTCAGAATCGAAACGTTGCTTGAAATGGTTCGAGCCATGTTTGGTGACCAGATCTGAATAGCCAGGTACTTCACAACCTTTCTCTTCCCAATATCCTTCTCCTCCTCACTACCTTCAGCCTCACAACATACCCTATTTGGGGATGCCATAGTCTCACTGGCTGTAGACGGTTGGGAGCAGTTGAGACTCTTGTGCGGTATTCATATGAAAAAAAAATAAAAAATCTAACTAATGAGCCAGTTCGATTTATTTATTAATATAATATTTTGCAAGAAGCTTTCGGTCAGTGCGGAGCAAAAAGTCACACTGGTAAAGTAATTTCCTCTTTACACCGAACTCTCACGCAATTGTAACAATTTGTGGCCGGCTTTGGAAAGATTATATTATGTGGGTCTGGAATCTATTGATTGCCTCGGCAATTGATAAAATGGGCCATCATTTAGGACAATTTTGCACGTTCTTTGGACATTTTCTCTGCTATCTCATTTCATTGCCATGCTCCGAGATAATATTTCAATTTCTATCATCCCAATTGGGGTAGAAAATGTATTCCTAAGAAAAACAGTGGGATAACAAAAAGTAAATGTGAATATACAGGGTGTTACAGGACGTACCCTACTGTCTGTAACAAGCAGTTTCTGAGCTTGTTTGAAGTAAAAAATGTACATGGCATTTTGGTCTCACATTTTTGAACATATTTTTCTGTCACTTGGCGTCGCTGGTCACTTAGACGAATAACCGCCCATCCCCCCACCCGGCCCTTGCTGTACAATCTTGTTTTTATTTTTGTTTTGACGTGAACAAAAAACAAAAATGTCACCGGATACCAAAATGCAATCTGCATTTTTTACTCCAATAAGATCAGGAATCACCGGCACGTTCTGCAACACCTGTATATATAACTAACTAACTAACCATCACGTCGTTTCACCACAGGGGTAGACAGATAGGATGGATCGCCATACAACTCTGCCTTGGTACACATTCCTTGCTTCTTTCACATTCATACACCGTCTCATACATTCTCTTTTGTAATTCTGAATCCCCAGATGGCCCGACTCGGTTTGGTTCCCGTATTTGGTTCACTCGATCGTACCGTGTCTTCCTCGGGTGTCCCTGACTTCTTCTCCTATTCATTCATTCGCCATACATGCCCAAACCATCTGAGCGTCCCTTTCTTGATTCTATTCATTACGCTTACATCAGCCTTGCATTATTTCCGGATATCCACATTTTAACACGGTCATACATGGTTTTATGCGCATACGCCTCAGGGATCTCATTTCTACAGCATTCAGTCTACTTTCATCCTTCCTCTGCTAGTTCCATGCCTCACTGCCATACATCAGGGTTGGTATAAGCACTCTTTTGTGGGCTGCTAGCTTCGCTTCTTTGGACATTTTTTTTATTTTCGCCAACAGCGTTCAGTCCTCCATTAACGGAGTTTTCAGCCTTCCCGTCTCTCGTAAACATACTTCCTAAATACACAAACTCATCCACTTGCTCCAAGTATTCATCATCCACAACCATATTGCACGCTGTTCTCGTACTCTCTCTTTCAAACACCGTGACTTTGGACTTACTTACATTCATCATTAACTCAATCTGGATACACATTTAGTTCATCCTAGACACGAGAAACTTTACTTAGCTTAACTCAAGTATTTGATTCACTTGATCATGCCATATCTTCCTCGGGCGTACCCGACTTTTTTTCCGTTAACTTTCGCGTCATATATACTTCTCACACTCCTTTCTTCATTTTTCGCTCTACATGTCCATCTATATATATATATATCTTTTTAAATTTTATTGAATTAAATATTGAATATTGGAGAATGTGTAGCATTTTAGGTCGAATTTGTAGGTTCGGGGTCTTAAAGAATTACCAGTAATTTTTATGACACGAAATGCTTAAAAACATCCATCTTTGACTAAGTTAGGTTGCGTAATTCTCTATAAATAAGTTTAATCCCGTCTATTACGTCCCGTATCGCACGAATTTGAACATTCGATATATTCTATAACATAATGTAATTATTAAGCACTTACAAATTTACATGTTAGTATTATGTATGAATCCTGTGGCGGCACGAAAATATCTTACGCCTCACAGCAAATATGTAATCTTAGAGTATATAGAGTGGTATCAATCCAAGGTAGTGTAGTCAGTTTTTTATGATTTTTACCTGACTCGGCGGACCTGGGCGTGGCTAAGACCAAGGCTAGGGTATTTATACATCCATTCATAGCACATGTCAACATAATGTTTTAGTTTATTCGTACAACCACTTTTTCACAGTATTGAAATCGACAAAAATATAGCATCTAACTTAAAAAACCATTTAGTTGTGTTAAGTTTAGTGCCATAATAAAAAATGTGGGCGGAGTCCCGCGGTGACCCAGGAGGCCAAGATCATTGTGATAGTACGTAGAAGCGGAGTATTATATTTGTTGTCTCTTTCTCTCTCATGGTGTAAGACGTAAAAAGCCGGAGAAAGTGATTTATCACAAGTTTGTATCGGTTGGGTAAAAATAATTAGCTCTCTCTCCATACATTGTTTCTCTAAGTATGTAATCCAACCCTCCCCTATATATGAGATATTATTCATTTTTAAATGCCGATTTGAATACGTAATATAAATTTGATGTGGGTTCAATATACACCCTTAATTTTCGCTACAGGTAAAAATTTTCAAGAACCACCCGTCAAGAAAAAATATTTTTTCTTACATTCTTAAGAAAATAAAAATATGTAGTAAATATCGCAGAAGAGTTCCAACCGTCTGGAGCCAGTGAGACTATGGCATCCCCGATTGGGGTATTTTGTAAGGAGATGGGAAAGAGGAAGGTTAGAAAGTACCTGTCTATTCAGATCTGGTCACCAAACACGACTAAAGCAATTTCAAGAACGTTTCTATTCTGAATGGTGGTCTTTCACCAGGGCGATACTTACAGTATCTACCACTCTGGAACGTGCCGCCAACACACTATATATTATTTTACATGAATTAAATTTTCTATTACACATATTGATTAAATAAAATTTATTTGCTCACGCCGGGCTTGTACCCGGTACCTCTGTCGAGTGTCTCACCACTCAACCACGCAGGTCGTCACATAGCTCACACCTTAGAGTATTCAAGAGGTAGCCCAAGCCAAAGCCAGTGAAGTCAGTTTTGGACTTGTTTTTGATGATTTTAACATGACTCGGCGCAAATGGGCGTGGCTAAGACTAAGGCTACGGTATTTATACATATCCATTCATATCACATATCGACATAATGTTTTTGTGTATTCGTTTAGCCACTTTTTCACAGTATTTTTATCAACAAAAATATAGCATCTAACCTAAAAAACCGTTTAGTTGTGTCAAGTTTAGTGGCAAAATAAAAAATGTGGGCGGAGTCCTGCCGTTAACCAGCGAAAATAACCAGCTTAAGATCATTACGACAGTATGTAGAAGCCGTCCAAGAAATTTGTTGTCTCTTTCTCTCTCATGGTGTACGATGTAAAAACTCGGAAAAAGTGATTTATTACAATTTCGGATAGGTTGGGTAAAACAAAGTAACTATCCCTCCATATATTGTTACTTCAAGGCACACACGTTCTTTCGCATTGTAGAAGATAATTGAAATTTGAAACCAAAATGTTTTTTGCCCTTTGAGGCAGGGCCCAAGCTGCTCACGCAGTCGCTACGCCCCCGGTGTAAGCTAAACGCCTACTCTGGCCGCAGCAAGTGGAGCGTGTAATTATTGACGTTGGCTGGGCGGGGGGCCAAGGAGCTTGGGGAGCCGGGAAGAGATTGCTTTCCTAACCATGCACGACAGAGCCATCAAAAGATGAGCATGGCGACAATAAACTCTTGTTTTCAAATTTAATCAATATTTAAACGGTTTGGCTCCGGCGCCCACACTGGTACAGGCACACACACACGCTCACCCACTATGTATAACGGCCTCCGTGGTCGAGTGGTTAAGATGCTCGACTACGAATCCAGAGGTCGCGGGTTCAAATCCCGGCGTGCACAAATATATGTATTTAATTAATATGTGACATAACACATTTGATTCATGTAAAATAATATGCAGTTTATTTGCGGCACGTTCCAGAGGTGGTTGATTCTCGTATCGCCCTGGTGAAAGACCACCATTCAGAATCGAAACGATGCTTAAATGGCTTAAGCCGTGGTTGGTGACCCGATCTGAATAGCCAGGTAATTCCCAACCTTCCTCTTACCCATATCCTTCCCCTCACATCACCTTCAGCCTCACAACATACCCCGATTGGGTATGTCATGGTCCCATTGGCTCCAGACGGTTGGGACTCTTTTGGGTAACTTAAACTAGCCTGATGTATGGCAGTGAGGCATGCAACTGGAAGAGGAAGGATGTAAATAGACTTAATACTGTAGAAACGAAATCCCTGAGGCGTATGTGCTGTAAAACCATGTATGACCGTTTTAAAAATGTGGATATCCGGAAACAATGTAAGGCTGATGTAAGCGTAATGAATAGGACTAAGAAAAGTACCCGTGGACGAGTGAATGAACGTAGAAAGGAGTGCAAGAAGAATATGTGACGTGAAATTAAATGGTAAAAGAAGTCAGGGACACCCGAGGAAGACAAAGCACGATAAAATAAATCAAATATTTTAGTCAGACCATGTCAAGAGTCGAGAGAATAACATAATGAGAATAAGAAGCAAGGAGTGTGTGCCAAGAGAGAATTGTATGCCGGTCCATCGTCTCTGCCTACTCCTGCGGAGAAACGGCGTGATGGTTAGTTAGTTAGTTTAACTAACCTGTATCAATCACAATTTCTCTGTAAAGAGCGAAAATTTAAAAAAAAACCGCCTAGAAGGTGTAGCGACGAAAATTCTATAAGTGATTAAATAATACCAACTTGTAACATTATTCCACTGTTTTATATTAAGACCGGACCGGTTTTGCCTTGTAACGGGCATCTTCAGACTGGTGCAGTTACAATTACAACCATACAATTACAACCATAACTGCACTTCGAATTATTAAAATGGAATTCCACCACGAATTGACAGTGTCAAAATTAGAAATAATTCAAAAACTATCAAAATATTATTAAAAAAAAATCTCCAGATTCTAAATGTCTTTCAATCTCGAATTCTGAAACAAAGACAGGCGGCTTAATCGCAAAACTTCAAAGGTCGGATTCGGAAAAAAAACTTTGTTTCATCTGAATTTTACTCTGTACGGCATCTCTAAAAAAACTTCTCTGGATAATAAATCACACCCAAGGAGAAAAGATATTTTCGGTGCGCTTAAGGAATTCCCACGAGGTTAACATCGAGCACTGAATCTTCAAAAAATATTTCCTATTTCGGAACTCATATTAAGATGATTTGTTAATTTACCACCGCGCTTTTTTTTTCAGAATAAGTAAGGGAGGATAGAACGCATTCACAGTAGACTTGAACATTGTTTTGTTCTTGTTTTTTTTACAGTAATATATTTTTTTTCTCTCATTCATGCTGTTTCTCACTACTGTCTTTCTAAAAGCACCTTTTGATTTATATCTTTATGCTTTATTTTGACACGATTAGGTCTTGTGAAACTTATGCCTTTCTTTAAAATGAAAAATAAATCTGTTATAGAAAACTCGATTGTAAAAACATTTTTTTAAACAACGTTTTTCTCGCAACAATAGCCAGGAAATATGCAATGCCACTCCACGTTTCCTGCTGAATACTTCTTGTTTCATCCACATTCATTAATAATAATTTAATTCTTGCTGCCTCAAGTACCCATACTTTCTGCCATGTATATCTGTGACGTCCTTTGACTCTTTATTCCATCCACATGAATATTATATTGTTTTCTCCATAATTTGGTCCATCCGATGTACGATGACTCGGGAGTTTCAAACTATCGTCACATTTGAAATTTACAATTCAATTATTAGTGCCATTTTATTTTTCTTTATTTACATTTTAATGCTCTCAGATAACCTCTAGTGCGCCGGAGGTGCCAATAGTCACCGGGCATTCATAATGATATTTTCAGGAGTTTTTAACCCTTAAAACCTATTGTTCGCATATTTAAATGAACTATAATCGTTTGTCAACAAAATAACTAATCCACAGAGATATTTTGCATTTCATTAAGTTCGCTACAAGCCGAGTAATAAATATTTGAAGTTTGCTTACGTATGTGCAGTAGAAAAAAAAACGATTTTCAAAGTGAAATTACTGTCTGTATTTACAGGAAAACCTCATGCAATCATTTTTTTGTGAAAGGGAATTCGTTCAGCCACACAAAAATACAATAAAACAATAAAAAATCTTCCCATTTCTTAATCAAACTTTTTTTAGTGACACGAGGGAGAAAAAACCAATTCTCCGAATATAACTATACCAAATAAAAACATGTATATCATTAATATGTAATAAAAAAAAATCATAAACACATCATCTGAGAAGATAGCGTTATTGAAAATGTAAAACACAAGTGAGTTATTACAAAATTACAGTTAGAAAGGTAACGACGGAAATTGTACCTTGCGGGAATCCGGCAGTCTAAAGGTTAAACGTCACCTGTTTCAGTTTTTGAAAAAAGTGTGATCAGCTGGCATGCATAACAACATGACCGTTATACCAGAAGGTATGCAGGAGTAGTGCAATGCAATGCATTCATACATAGTAACTTGACCGGTCGGTAGCTGAGTGGAGAACGCGTCGGATTCCTGGCGTCGTGCGTTCAATTCCTCTGCTGGCTAAGTCCTCCATCATTGCACAAGCAACATCTTCCGCTTTTTATGATGGCAGTAGGAGTTTTTCAAATATTGTCAGGTTATTCGTAACCCGGGAATGTTTGTCTTACTTAAAAAAAAAAAATAATAATAATAAAATAAAAGTTATAATACACACAAAAAAAAAGAAAATAATCATAAATTCATAAGAAAAAAATAAAAAAATAAAATTGAAATAATACATGTACAAAATATTAATGGAGGATATTAAGTCTCATTTCTGCAAAACGCCATCAAGAGGGAGTCCACCCTGGCAGCGTTAAGATTGATGGGGTCAATATCTTACTTTCCACGTGCTAAAAAGGGTACGGATCCCGCTGTGGGATTCAAATTTGATCCATCCAAACGCTAGCTGAATAAGTTGTTCCTCTTAGTAGAGAATGTCATTTTTTCAGATAAAAATTGACGCAAAAGCTTAAACGGACCGACAATCAGCGTGTAACGAGGACCGTAAAAAAAAACAAAATCGCGCTAATCGTTGACTTTCTAACGTTGTCAACTGTGACGAAAGTTTTTTATCTCGCTTATATCAGTCATCTATGTAATGTATTTTCTGCCAAACATTGAATTGTTTATTTCGCGATTTTTGAAAATTTTATTTAAATTTGAATGGTCTCAGATAACTTCTAGTGTTCCGGAGGTGCCAATAATCACCGAGCATTCACAATTAAACGTTTTGCCACACATATTATGTACACCCCATTGACTTAGGGAAAAATGTTTTAAAAATGAGTACCGCAACAAACCTGACCTAACCTAACCTAACCAAACCTAACCAAACATCGTTTGTTACTTGAAAAAATGACCTAAAAACCGTTACATTTCTTACGAAATTAATCCGATTGACCCTGATCGATCCATATTGTCAAACGGCATTCATCCATAACCTTGAATATTGATTACGCAGTAATTATTTCAGTAGCAATGGAGCAAGTGGATGAGTTTGTGTAGTTAGGAAGTATGTTTACGAGAGACGGAAAGGCTGATAAAGATATTGAAACAAGGGTGAATGCAGGAAACTCCATTAATGGAGAACTGAACGCTGTTGGCGCAAATAAAAAAAATGTCAAAATAAACGAAGCTAACAGTCCACAATGGACTGATAATACCAACTCTGATATATGGCAGTGAGGCATGGAACTGGCAGAGAAAGGATGAAAGTAGACTTAATGCTGTAGAAATGAGATCCCTGAGGCGTATGTGCGGTAAAACCATGTGTGACTGTGTTGAAAATGTGGATATCCGGAAAGAATGCAAGCGTAATGAATAGGATTAAGAAAGGAACGCTTAGATGGTTTGGGCATTTAGAGCGAATGAACGAAGAAAAGAGTGTGAAAATAATATATGACCCGAAAGTCGGGGACGCCTGAGGAAGACATAGCACAAACAAGTGAATCAAATACTTTAGTGGAATTATGGCATTCCCAATTGGGGAAATTTGTGAGGCTGAAGGAAGTTGTGAGGGGAGTGAGATTTAAAAGAAGAAGGTTTGGAAGTACCTGGCTATACAGATCTGGTCATTCAGAGTTTTTCAAATACTGTCAGGCTATTCGTAACCCGGCAATGTTTGTCTTTCTTTAAAAGGAAAGGAATGCATTTTTAATAAGTGATCCATCGTTTATTTACTTGGCGTTCATGATAACATAGAAATTATTTTGTTATTATTATTACCTATCCCCAGAATGGGATAGTAAACGTTGCATCACCAATTAAAACATTGCCTCACTGTCTGCAGTTCCGTAGAGCTGTTAAATTTCGCAAGACGCATCTGATAGTATTAATACTGTAAGCCGTCTTCTGCCACGTTCGATGGGAAAATTGCTCATACATACAAAAGTTTGAAATTTTCTTCCGATTACGGTCCTTCACGATTTACTCACTATGTTCCTTTCGATGTGAGTGTCGTCGCTAAACCACGCGGTAGCGGGTTTTTATCTGCTAGTAAATATAATTATCAAAGCCGATCAGTCAATCGACAGCTTCCATTTGCATTTGGTAAAACAACAAACGTTTCGTGTTAAAAAAAATAGCGTCGCAACATGTGTTGAGCTCGGGCGGTCCGAAAAGCGGAAGCGGAACTGGTGCGGGTATCATCGCCATCGGCAGCGTCTGTAAACAAACAAACTGGGTCAAAAACACATTCGCACCCAGCGGCTCATCTGCAGTAGGGTGGGCCCTCAACGTGTTAACGATTTTTTTTATATCGTCCTCTTAGCGGTCTTGCGTATGATAATTTTATTTTAATTTATATTAATGTAAAAAACAACATTCGGACCTATCACACTAACGACTATCATACTACTAACTAGACGGCCTGCATGGCCGAGTGGTAAGACGCTCGACTACGAATTCAGAGGTCGCGGGTTCGAACCCGGCGTGCGCAAATATTTTTTATTTAATTAGTATGTGTCATAACACACTTAATTGATATAAAATAAAATATAGTATATTTGCGGCACGTTCCAGAGTGGTAGATATCTACTCTAAGTATCGCCCTGGTGAAAGACCACTATTCAGAATTGAAACGTTGCTTGAAATGGCTTTAGCCGTGTTTGGTGACTAAATCTGAATAGCCAGGTGCTTCTCAACTTTCCCCTTCCTCATCTCCTTCCGCTATACACTACTTTTAGTCTCACAACATACCCCTATTGGGGATGCCGTAGTCTCACTAGCTCCAGACGGTTGGGAGCAGTTGAGACTCGTGCGGTATTCACGTAAAAAAAAAAAACTTTTTTTACTTCTAGGAGCAATAAAGCCCTTGATGATGAAAGAAGCTAGCAGTCCACAATGAAGGGCTTATACCAACCCTAATGTATGGCAGTGAGGCATGGAACTGGCAGAGGAAGGATGCAAGTAGACTGAATGTTGTAGAACTGTGATCCCTGAGGCGTATGTGCGATAAAACTATGAATGACTGTGTTAAAAATGTGGATATCCGGAAAAAATGCAAGGCTGGTGTGAGCGTAATGAATAGGACCAAAAAAGGGACGCTTAGATGGTTTGGATATGTAAAGCGAATCAACGAAGAAAGGAGTGTGACAAGAGTGTATGACGCCAAAGTGAATGGAAGAAGAAGTCGAAGACGCCCGAGGAAGACATGGCACGATCAAGTGAATCAAATACTGGACTCAGGCCATGTGAAGAGTCAGAATAACAGAAGAGTATGTATGAGAGGATGTATGAGTGTGAATGAAGCAAGGAGTGTGTGCCAAGACAGAGTTGTATGGTGGTCCGTCCTCTCTGCCTACCCCTGCGGAGAAACGGCGTGATGGTTAGTTAGTTATGATTATAAGCTTTGATCCAATCAATCCTGTTCTCGTCAATATTATTCGACAGTTTCCGTGGTCGAGTGGTTAAGACGTTCGACTACGACTTCGAGTTTCAGTTCTTTTCGTTTTTAAATCTCTACCGACTTTTGTTTTGGCGAGGAACTTTTGTCGATTTCCTAGCACTTTTCGGAAAAAATCTCCAGGAACCGGTTCCAAAAAGAACTGGACCAATAACCGGTTCCTCGCCGGTCACCGGTAACTGGAACCGCAGGTTCACCCAATTCAACAGACCATCTCTAATTTCAAATCTCTTTTTGGTTCGACTTCAATTGAAGTGTTCACTGCGAAGGGTTAATTTTAAAGAACTAGCAGTTCTTGAAGCTTTTACAAAACATTGAAGTTTTTCCCAACGCTAGTTGGGATGTATTAGGGGGCCAAAAGAAGTATGGAATATTTTTCACGTTACTCGAAGGCGCAACTTTTGAGACCCCTGACGAATTGAAATTTTAAAAAAACTTTGACAGCCAACCCTAGACTGCAGTATAGCACTCACCGCTAGCCGGGCTAAAACATCAAAGGAACTAGCCAACCAACCAAGACGGTCCCTGGATACGAGATACAAGATACAAGACTGTGTTTCTACAACTTGCGAGACTTTTAGCACGTGTATTGTGACTTCCCAGTTCTTATCTCTCGCGTCGCGGACATTATGCTGGCTATTCCGCTTTAATCGTGAAGTCAGTTTTCTTTTTATTATTGGGGAGCGTTCTGCTATCGGGGGGTGGCATCATTGAAAGGACACAGTACCCTAAAAATAAATCAGTGAGAAACGTTCCCAAAAAAATGGGCGGAGACTTAAAGATAGAACAAATTCATGTACATGTTTTATTTAAAAGCGGGAAGTGAAGTCAAAATATAAAAAAAAAAAAAACATAGATAGTTTCCTTAATTTGTATGGTATCTTTTATCCTAAGTGCCCTTCAGGTGATTTTCCCAACGAAAATGGCGCTATAAAAGTTATCCATTTATTATTGTTTAAAATAAATTAAAGATTCATCGTAAAGCTACCGAGTTGACGTGGTTTTCGCCCGGCTGTTCAGCGGTAACTGAAGCGTAAACGACGTAACTCGAAGGGCGGGGCGTAAGCAAATAATGCTTATCGCACGACAGATAGATGGAGCATAGCGCCGAGTTAGCTGTAGCAAGCCAATAAGGGTGTTTCGCCCAAGGTGTCAATTTATTTGCATCTGTTTTCTTGTGCATGTTTTATAATAGGATCAAGAAAGGGACGCTTAGATGGTTTGAGCATGTAGAGCGAATGAACGAAGAAAGAAGTGTGAAAAAAATATATGATGAGAAAGTAAATTAAAAAAAGTCAAGAACGCCTGAGCAAGACATGGCACGATCAAGAAAATCAAATACTTTAATCGGGTCTTGTGAAAAGTCAGAATAACAGAAGAGTATGAATGTGAATGAAGTAAGGAGTGTATGCCAAGACAGAGTTATATGGCGGTCCGTTCTCTCTGCCTACCCCTGCTGAGAAACGGTGTGATGGTTAGTTAGTTACAATAATTCTTTATTTATATGTAGGTAAAGTGGAAATAAAAAAAAAATGAACAGTATTCGTTAAAATATATGTGATTTCATCGTGACGTCTACCACGGAGTCAACGTGTTATCGGCCGGCTGTTCAGCGGCAGCTGAAGCGTAAACGACGTAACTTGAAAGGCGGGACGCACACGAATAATGCTTGTCGCACGGCAGACAGATGGGGCATAGGGTCCAGTTTGCTGTAGCAAGCCAATAAGGGTGTTAATTTAAATCATTTCTGAGGAATGTATTTTTATAATCTCAACTAATTCGTGGCATAGAAAAATAAAATGGTCCTAATTTGGAATTGTTGGAAGTGATTTTGCGGTAAGAATGTGAATGATAAGGGTCAGCTTTTATTAAATTTTCCTTGCATCCTGAGTTTATCCTCTGAAAACATTTGATATTATGGTGACGAATTTATCAGGATTAATTCATTGGTGAATCTCCGGCAATCCCCCCGTTTTTGGAGTATTATGTCATCTTAAGGCTTTCACAATTTAGGAGGCAGCTGCTGCGCGAAAGGATAATTGGGCGTATAATCAAGATATGTATTACCTAGCAATCTCAAGCTCTCTATAGCAATAAATTAAAAAAAAAAACTAACAGGCACAATTCTTAAATCTTCAAATAATACATAACACATTTTCATATTTTTTGAAATTACAAATTCTTCAACATGAACGTTATTATTAGAGGAGAAGTTGGTATTGTGGCCCCCCAGTTTGTTTTTTATTTATAATATCTTATTTTTTTACGCTATAGTCTAAAATATCGTTTGTGATGTAGGTAAATTAGTAAGCTTTCGATGGATGAAAAGCTTGTTGAAAAAACAAAAAAAGATTATTTGTACAAATTATAATTTTTTATTTTTCAAGTGGCAGTATTTTGGCCCCCTTCTAAAATCAAAGGAAAATATTTTTTTATGCAATAAGGAATACAAATTTATTTGATGAAAATCGTAATAATATTATAAAGCAATCATGTCTGCAAATATAGGGGGCCACATTATGCTCTATCTTAGTGGGCCTAATTCTCAACACCAAATTTAAAAAATGGAACTAACATTTCAAATAGTTTGAATTGTGCAAACGTACTTGCAAAATACCTGTTCCGTGGCCTTTGATCAGTAGATGTATCGCTGCAACAGCCTCCTAACGTTTTCAATTACGTAGAAATGCTTTTTTTTTGTTGGTGCGAAAAAAAATCGTCGGGCGTGTGATTGATAAATGTGTCAACGCTAGATCTATCTGTGTTCAGACCGGTTCTGCTATAATACTTCTCATAGGGGAACGTAATTCACATAATAATTTCTGTATGCTGTTGTTAGAAGTGTGAAATTCGCTGGGGGCCACATTGCCAAAAGAGGGCCACGATACCACCTTCTCTACTTTTTCCAAATTAATTTATTTGCTTTGAATTATTTCCGTATTTTCCTACAACAGTAAAGCGTTGTTTAAGTAAAAAAAATCATTATTATCATACGTTCGTTACTTATTCGTCAATTATCAAGCACCCTTGAGGTGAAATTTCAAAATAAAGGGGCTATAAAATAGCTATGTATTAGTATTATTATGAAACGATTTGTACTAAAATCATAAAATTAGCTTTATTTAATTGTGGACTTAAGATTATTTTTCGAATCAGCAAATATTCAGAACACAATTATTTTATGGTCATTTTATTTACGAAAGACAACTTTGACCGTAATTATCACCTACACACTCTGGTTTCTAATGTCACTCCTCTCGTCTCTCTTCTGTTTTGTCATTCCTAAAATTCACACATTTATGATAATATTCTTTACTCTGCGACGACACATTAATTCACTGGCGATTATTTGGCAGACTATTTGGCATTTCTAAATGCCAAACTACTTTATCTACAAATGTCACTTATAAATTTGGCGCAAACACCATAACTGCGTATGTATCATTTTTATGTTGTATTACATTCGTAAAAAGTGTTGCGAACGTTCTGGAAACGCAAAGTTGTACCGGTGACCAAGCTTGAACCGAACTTTAAAACTGAAACTATCATAAAGTTACAGGTCACGCCAAGAGACTCAATAGATGAGGGTGCATGAGAACGTTCAGGTACTTACGTTAGACAGGGAGATACCCCGATAATGGGCACTGCAAGACTGTTACCAACGAAACTTTGTATCAAACATAAGAGAAACTGCAACATGGCCAAACGCCTTAACCTTTATGTTACTGAAAGGGTACCCGGGTACCCTTTTCGGTTTTTAAAAAAGATTTTTTTAATTTTTAGGTTTTTTAATTTTATTTAAACAATAATTATAATTATTTTAATTTTTTTTAAAAACAATTTTTAGTTAAAAGCTCTGCGATGTAATTATTTTTACGCGTGACAGCTGTTTCGCCTTCTGAGGGCATTATCAAACTGTGGAGAAGCCACATACAGACGGACTATTTATATCATGTTTAATGTTATTATTATTTTTATTTTTAACTAACAATGTCCCCATTAGGTTTTTCTGATAAATTGTATGTCTATTAACATGGGGAGTTTCCCTACCTAAGGGTATACTATTATTTGGATTTGACAAAAGGTCATTAAGGAGGGGCGTTGGTGTTTCCTAATTCGTTTTAAGAAACGGGGTTTTTATTTTTATTAATCTGGGGGATAATTATATCTGAATTATTTTTCTTAATTTTCGGTTTGAACACATATAGTAGTGGTTTCCAGTAAGTCTAACCAGCTGAAACTCCCCCACTTCTCCACAATAGTGAAAATGAACAATTAAACATAACCGCAGGATATGTGGAGAGTGGTATGTGAGCGGAAAACGCTTAAGTAAAACTTACACCTTCTGATGACTGAAAAGGTACCTGGGTACCCTTTTTGGTTTTTAACATAGATTTTTTTAATGTTCCAGTAAGTCTAACCAGCTGAAACCTCCTCACTTCTCCACAATAGTGAAAATGAACAATTAAACATAACCGTTGGACATGTGGAGAGTGGTATGTGAGCGGGAAACGCTTAAGTAAAACTTACACCTTCTGATAACTAAAAGGGTACCCGGGTACCCTCATGTGTTTTAAATGGAATTTGAAGCTCGTCCGTGTATATTTATAATTTTGTCTTATTTTAAATGATAAATATGATGTACTGTTGTGTTCAAAGTACATCACTTGTATCCTTAATACTATTTTAATCACCCATAGAGATGGTCGATATTCCTGCCCCGGTTAAAAGGAACCGGTTCCTAGCCGGTCACTGGAACCGTCGATATTATTTCTTCCAGGAACCGGTTCCAAAACAAAAAAAATTGCAAATAAAAATATCAATATCCTTTGTCCGTTCTTTTCGTGTTTTTGGGCGAGGACAAATTCCAGTTCTTTTCGATTTCAAATCTTTACCGACCAGTAGTTTTTTTTGGCGAGGAACTTTTGTTGATTTGCTAGTACTTTTCGAAAAGATCTCCTTCGTGGAACTTTTCTGGCACCAGGAACCGGTTCCAAAAAGAACTGGATAAATAACCGGTCCCTCGCCGGTCACCGGTAACTGGAACCGCAGGTACACCCAATTCTGAAATCGACCATCTCTAATCACCTACTGAATTAAAAACACCAAGAAAAGATGGTACTGGGTGAAATTCCTATCCACTTCCCCAACTGTGTAACTGAACTGAGTCGAAATGTATTACGTCATAAAAGTGGCCCAGAAAACTTCAGCAAATGATATACTGTAAATGAAACCTTCATTTCAATTTTAAAATGGTGTAGGTTTATTCAGTCACATAAGGTTTTGTCAACCAAAGTATTCTTTGATCACATTTGACGATACTAGAAATAAACAAGTATGTGGAAAGCGATGCATCAATGTATACGAAGCAAGGAAGTTATACCAAGACATAGATGTATTGCGTTCTATCATATTTGTCCACTCCTTCGGTGGAATTGTGTAATAGTTACTTAGGTAATAACTTAGTATTATTTGAGTTGTTTTATACCTTCGATTTTGTCATTTAGTCGCGCTTTTTGTCAATACTAAAGTTCACGGCTGACTAACTAAATAACTAACCACCACGCCGTTTCTCCGCAGGGGTAGGCAGATATGACAGACCGCCATACAACTCTATTTAGGTACACACTCCTTGCTTCATTCACATTCATACATCTTCTCTTACATACTCTTCACATGGCCCGGCTCAAGTATTTGGTTCACTTGATCGTGCCATATCTTCCTCGGGCATCTTATTCTTCTACCATTCACTTTCGCGTCATATATTATTTTCAGACTCTTTTCTTTGTTCATTCGCTCTACATGTCCAAACTATCTAACCGTTCTTTTCTTGATTTTGTTCATTACGCTTATATCAGCCTTGCATTCTTTCCAAATTTACACATTTTCAACACAGTCATACATGGTTTTATCACACATACACCTCAGAAATCTCATTTCTACATCATTAAGTCTACTTCCATCCTTTCTCTGCCAGTTCCATACCTCACTGCCATACATCTGGGTTGGTATAAGAACTCCATTGTGGACTGTTAGCTTCGCTTCTTAGGACATTTTTTTTATTTGCGCTAACAGCTTTCAGTCCCATATCAATTGAGTTTCCTGTATTCACCCTTCTTTTAATATCAGCCTTTCCGTCTTCCAACATATTTCCTAAATACAAAAATTTCACGACACAAAGTAATATTTCAAAACTTTTACGTATAATGATAACATATCAATGTGGAAGAAACTATCGTTCAGAATTGAAACATCGCTTGACGACAGTGATTTAAACATATTTTGTGATCAGATATTATGAAGAGTTCTTTCGATCTTCCAAGGTAGTATTTATCTCAACCTTTTAAGATTACTACCTTATTTCTTTCAACCTTTTAAGGTTATTACCTTATTTATTTCAATCTTTTAAGGTTACTACCTTATTTCTCTCAACCTTCTAAGGTGACAGCTTTTTTAAAGCATTTTATGGTTACTACCTTATTTCTTTCAACCTTCTAAGGTTACAGCGTTTTTTTTAACCTTTTAAGGTTACCACCTTATTTCTTTCAACCTTTTTAGGTTACTACTTTATTTTTTTAACCTTTTAAGGGCACTACCTTATTTCTTTCAACCTTTTAAGATTACTACCTTATTTCTTTAAACCTTTTAAGATGACTTCCTTATTTCTCTCAACCTTTTAAGGTTACTACCTATAAATAAAAAAATAATGAGTTAACGGTGGGCACTATTCAACCTGATTAAATAAATACGCGAAAAAAAATGATTTACATTTGGAGTTATCCGCACCGCGTCAAACATAACATTTGTATTTTGTTCAGTCGAAACAATGTAGGCATTCCCTCGGCAGGTGATACACGCCTCCTAATGACGTTCTGTTAAAAGCAATTTCATGTTACAAAAGCGAAAAAATAAAATTGAACAAAACATTTAAAAACCTGCAGAAAGATTTCCGCCGGCGAAATACCTGCGCGAATACTTCCCTTTACGAGAATGACACCCATATTTTAGCGGGATGAGATAGTAAAGAGAGAAACTTAGTGTATAAGGACTGAAATACCCGAGAAAAGTGTCTGAGAACTGCCGGGATGAAAAAAGCAGAGAAAGAACCGCGAAAGAAAAAGGTTGATTTTTTGCCTTGAAAGCCCCGGCTTTGAAAGCATTTGTAAGTTACGCTAAAGATTCTTTAGGAGCTAGGAAGTAAAGTACAGCCCGTGCCCAGTACGGGTACTGGCTGCAAATAGCTTATTTTTAGCTTTACTAAACTGGAATATTTAGTTTACCACTATATTAGTGCGTGACTATTTGTCGGTCGGTGGCAGTGTTGCCATTGAGCTCGAAAGAGGGAAAATGTCGTTTGAGTTTACCGAAGTACGAGTATATCGGTTTGTGAACTACGCGGATAACGATAAATTATTGTGGATGGAGCGAGTACTTGGCCGGAAAAAAGGTGTATTTAGTACGAAAATACACGTCGTTTTTCCTTCAATGGAATATCGCTGAGCAGGTCGTTAAGGATTGTTTGAGATGAGTTACATGCATTGCCATCTTTATAGCGTGCGCACTGCGTAGTATCGGCTGAAATATGGTTATCAATTTCGTCTCATGATGTTTAAAAAAAATACATTTATTTGTAGATATTGTTAATACCGCACCAGAGTCACAACTGCTAATAATAATAATAATATTAATATTTGGACGATTTGTATAGCGCCGTTTTTGTGAAAAATCACCTCAAGGGCGCTGTACAGATCTTACTTTCTATCATTACATATTAATTCCTAGTTTAAATAAGAAAATATACAGAAATATACTTACCTGGCAGGTCCCATCAGATAGACACAATTATTAACTTAAAATTATGATTTTTTTTTTCCGATTTAGGGCATGGGAGCGAAATTAAAAGAATAGACTTTCTGAATTTTTCATACAGTACAGGAATTTTAAAGAAGTAATTTGTGAAATATCCTACTTATTTGGCGAAAATAACAAGAAAGACTAAAACACGTCAGGCAGCTGCGAAAGCGCCACGACATATCTAACAGGTTATATGCGCAGGCAAAAAGAAGAACCAACGAACAAATAAAAAATATTGTAATGATGATTGTATTGAATTGACAAAAAAGGCCGCCTCTCTCAGTAAAAAAAACATTTGTTGAAAACATCGCTCGCGTTCGGGAACAGTCGGTCGAGATCGGCACTCCCCGGCCCCCCCTGCCAGTTCCCGGGCCGGCGGTCGAAGGGACACATCTGGACAAGGGTCAAGTAAGCAAGTGACCATTCTGGGCTATGGCACTACATTCAAAACACTGATATTTAAAGATTAAAATATTTTCCTAAAAATCAAAATTACGTCAAAACCAGTCACTTTAAAATTATTTAGAGTTTATTCACCTAACCTATACACAACATCGGTAATTTTAGTGTAATTTTAAAGAAGTAATTTGTGAAATATCCTACTTATTTGGCGAAAAATAACAAGAAAGACTAAAACACGTCAGGCAGCTGCGAAAGCGCCATCTGCTCCCAATCATCTAGATCCAGTAAGACTATGGCATCCCCAATCGGGGTATGGTGTGAGCCAGAAGGTAGTGGGGAGGGGAAGGAGATGTGAAAGAGCAAGGTTGGGAAGTGCATGGCTATTCAGATGAAGGATCTTGGGATCATATTTGATAGTAGGCTAACATTTCATGCTCATATCGAAATGACCTGTAGCACTGCATTGAAAATGCTGGGTTTCGTTGTACGCACTGCGAGAAATTTTAGAGACACCCGGGTTCTCACAATATTATTTAATTCCTTGGTAAGAAGCAGGCTGGAGAATGGATTAGTGATTTGGAGTCCACCCGAGGAGAAATACTCCCTCATGTTAGAGAGGGTTCAGAAAAAAAATCTGAGATTTCTCTACTTGGGGGAGTGCGGTTACTACCCGTGGCTCTATCCGACTGGCTTTCTCTTGGGTATGCTCGGAACGAACCATCTGCGGGTCAGAAGGGATGTGTACATCGTCACCCATTTCTTCAAATTGATTCGTGGATGTTTCGAAAACTTGGCTATCATGGGGAGCACCAACTTCTATGTTCCCGATGGTTATCGCCGTCATCGACAACATAGATTGTTTTATCTCCCGGCCTGCAGAACTAACTTGCCAGTGGTCATGCCGCTGGGGAGGGCACTCTTTCTGTTGAATCGAATGGCTTCGGATATCGACATTTTTTGCGTCAGTGAAACAGCATTGCAGAAAGCTTTATTGCTGCTTGCTTCACTCTTTAATATTATTTTGCCATATTGTTTAGTTCTAAAATCTTACAAATTGCATATTTTTTTCATAACTAATTAACTTTTTTTCTTGTCTTAGTATACATGGTGTGTACCTTGAAGTAACAATATATGGAGGGATAGCTAATTTGTTTTACCCAACCCATCCGAAATTGTAATAAATCACTTTCTTCGAGTTTTTACATCGTACCCCATGAGAGAGAAAGAGACAACAAATTTCTTGGAACGCTTCTATATACTGTCGTAATGATATTAAGCTGGCTATTTTCGCTGGTTAACGGCGGGACTCCGCCCACATTTTTTATTTTGCCACTAAACTTGATACAAATAAACGGTTTTTTAGGTTAGATGCTATATTTTTGTTGATAAAAATACTGTGAAAAAGTGGCTATACGAATACACAAAAACATTATGTCGATATGTGATATGAATGGATGTATAAATACCGTAGCCTTAGTCTTAGCCACGCCCATTTGCGCCGAGTCATGTTAAAATCATCAAAAACAAGTCCAAAACTGACTTCACTGCCTTGGCTTGGGCTACCTCTTGTATACTCTAAGGTGTGTACTCTATTTTTTGTACACCCATTTATATTTTTCCATATATCTTTAAAAACGCCTTGAAATTATATTTTGAAATGTTTTTAAAATGAATAAAAAATTGAATTGAATTGAATAGATCTGGTTACTTACTATGACCAAAGCCATTTCAAGCAACGTTTCGATTCTAAATGGTGATCTTTCACCAGGGCGATAACTAGAGTATCTACCACTGTGGGACGTACTATTATTTACTATTTATTATTTTATATAATTAAATGTGTCGAGCGTCTTACCACTCGACCACGGAGGCTGTTAAAAGGTCATGTTATATTCTGTATCTTATAAAATACTTCATAAATTTATTTCAAAAAAATGTCTTGCTAGAAGAAAATATGATGCTACGTCAGTACAATCTCTGTATACTGTAAAAAATGTACCACAATGCATGCAATTTTTAACTGATTTATTAATTAGATCAAATACAAAATTTTCCATTTAATTGGTAGCTAAAATTTCTTAACTAAAACATATTTTAAATGGGTAATCAACCATTAGTGGTAGATGTTGTGAGGTTGAAGGTAGTGGTAGATCGGTATCACCCCGGTGAAAAACCACCATTCAGAATCGAAACGTTGCTTGAAATGGATTTTCTCGTGTTAGGTTACCAGATCTGAATAGTCAGGTACTCTCCAACCTTCCTCTTCGTCGTCTTCTTCTCCTCCCCACTACCGTTAGCCTTACAATATACACCAATTGGGGATGCCAAAGTACCACTGGCTCCAGACGGATAGGACCAGTTAAGACTCTGGTGCGGTATTCATTATAAAAATGGATTAAAATTGTGCCTGGAAATGAGATATAATACACATATTTATGTCATATTGCATAATTAAAGGTATTTTTATTGTATTTTCACAGTGGTAGATACGAGTATGGCTCTGGTGAAATACCACCATTCAGAATCAAAACGTTGTTTCATACGACTTTGGCCATGTTTGGTGACCAGATCTGAATAGCCAGATACCTTCCCACCTTCCTTTTCCCCACATTATTCCCCTTCTTACGACATTTAGCCTCACAACATATCCCTTTTGGGGATGCCATAGTCCCACTGGCTCCAGACGGTTGGCAGCAGTTTGAACTCTTGTTCGGTTTTCAAATTATTACATATTTTCAAAAAAACTGCGCCTTCAAAATGAACCAATTATTATTATTATTGGAATTAAATATGTTTTCAGTATAATTAAAATCTAAAAAATGTATATTTGTGGTTCATACAGGTACTCATAATTTATTGGGTCAATAATACATATTGAATAGATCGTAACATGCAGGCTTCCCCTCGACCTATCTTCTACCTACCTACCTACTTGTGTTTTATGCATGCATTAAGGTTTAATGTGACCTATAAACTGGTAGCGTCACGGCGTTTAAAACGCCGCGATGCCCGCTGGCTTCGTGTTCCGCCATATAATATATTATTAACTTTATATTGAGTAGGGGCACTGAATAAATATACCGTTCGAGCTGTGCTGTGGGTGTGTCCGTGTGCCTTAAAGTAAGCTCAAATGTTCCTTACTTTTCGTGATATTGATCAAACATTTTCAAATTTCGACATTATTTTTTGGACGGATAATCAATTTCACTGACCTGTCTGGAACCAAGGAGTCGAAAAGTCTCATGTAAATGAAGACAATTGTTTCTTTCAAATCGGCATAGGTCGCACTTCTTGGGATTTTCTGCTCAGTGAATAGGTACCTACTCGTGTAACGAGATAAATTAGAGCTTTATAGGTTTTTTTATTTACGAGTCGCCTGTTGCCGCAAAACATGGTTGGTGGTAGTTTAATCGTCTGAATATTATTGTTTATTACTAGCAGCTTAAAACCCCGTTAAGCGGATATTTACAGCTAGGCCCTGCAGGCGGCTTTTTTGGGGATCAAGCATTTTCTTGGTAGCGTTTTTGCGCTTCAAGTGCACTTGAGGTTAACTATCACAAATCTGCCGTATGTAAATTAAATTCAATTAAATCAGTGATATTATTATTGGTAAAATGGCCTTTCGGCTCTTGTAACGAACGAGCTGGAATCAGGTTCCCCTAAATCTTGCTAACATACAGAACTAAGCATAGTTCAAACGAGTCTTAAAAACCAAATTGTTTAAAAATCCTACTTATAAAACATAACTTATTAAAATTTTATTTCCATAAAAACGTCCTTAATTTGCTTTGTTTCGGTTTTCTCCACTTGTATCCTTACAACTCAATGTCCTTACTGTCTACTTAAAACCATCTAATCATTGTCATAAAACATTTTATTGTTCTTTTGTTACTTGTTATATTCACACTGCTTGCATTTTAAAAATCGTTTCCTTATAATACTTGAATATTACAGTACCAACATGTTAACTGTCCTCTACATGTTTTGTTTTCTTTGGTTTAGCAAATTCGTTAGTAGAAATTCATACGTTTAATCTGGATTTTTAGACCCTTAGCTTCTAGTAAATTGTTTTTTACAATCTGTTGATGTACACATGCACTGTTATACCAATATCTAACATTTTTCTCTCATGATTTGGACGTAGTTATGCAAAAAGCGTCCTCCAACCCACAATTTGCCAAAATCGAGTTTTACACGTTTTCCTATAGATGAGCTTTCTATCTGCTGAAAACATCCAAGCTTAAAATGCAATAGATTTTTGGTAATTAATATTTTTACTAACTCCTGTAGCAGATATTTGATGAAATTGAAGTTTAAAAGCATTAGCAATGAAGGATAACATAGCAAATACAATATTTAAAAAAATAAATACAACAATAGATTTTATGTTACCTATCAATAATAATTCTCATAAAAAAAACACTGATATTCACTTTAAAAATGTCGTAATATGCTTTTGTATTGTCATATTTTCATACGCCTCTTTTTCAGTTTCATCTTTTTGGGGTTGGATGCTTTTTGCATAACTACGTCCATTTATGATATCGATCATGACTTTAGATTTAATTTGTACACAGATTAAATATTATTTTCTCCTATATTAGCTTAGTTAATTCAGTATAAAGAGCACTTGAGGTGAAATATCACGAAACTGCGCTATATAAGTTCACTGTCATTATTACTATTAATAACGAAATGCTTCATATGGCGTATTACTACAATAATGTATTAATACTTTATGAAATCACGTACCAAAATGTTAAATATGTTATGTGGGTACTCATTTCCCAAGAGGAAATCAATTATTCAACTTTTTTGTTGTTTTCCAAGACGAAATGTTCATGAGTGATACTTTCACCTAGCCTTTGCATAATACACTAGAGACAGTGATGTGCAAATATTATTCAAAAGTTTAAGCGTCAATATTTCAGAACTGCCATTTGCAGTGAGAGTCCTGTCGTAAACAACAGGGGATAGGAGAGAGAAACAAAATATTTAAGTAGAAAAGTGCTTAACTATTCAGATATAGTTACTTAACATATCTAAAGCGATTTCAAGCTACATTTAGATTCAAAATTGTGGTCTCGCGATAGGGAGATACTGGGAATATCTTCGGTGCAATAATATTCTTTTATTATATTTGTTATTGTTTATGGAGTTAGTTCATATTACATGGTATATAAACTAATAAATCGACGGCCTCCCCCTGGTCGAGTGGTTTAGACGGTCGATTATGAATCCAGAGGTCGCAGGTTCAAATCCCGGTGGGGGTAAATAAATTTTATTTAATTAATATGTGTTATTTCTCATTTTTTGATTAATGTAAAATAACATTTAGTATATTTGCGGGATTTTTTTATAGTTTTTGTGTTTAATTTGTAGAACTCCATTTTTATTTTTATATAATTCGATTGAATTAAATTTAATATTATTATTATTGAGTTCTGCTATTTTAAGTTTTTTATTTTAGTTTTTAGTGACAGCTGTTTCGGCGTTTAAGGTTACAATGGCCTTAAACGCCGAAACAGCTGTCACTAAAAACTAAAATAAAAACTTAAAAATAGCAGAACTCAATAATAATAATATTAAATTTAATTCAATCGAATTATATAAAAATTAAAAATATTTGCGGGACGTTCCAGAGTGGTAGATACTCGCCGACGGTAAGTATCGCCCTGATAACAACGGATCCAACTACGAGTTCCCAATAGACTAACCAGATCTGACCAATTTCTTAGTCTCTCTCGATGCAACACTAATTCTAAACAAAACTCCTTCTTCTATCGGGCCTCACACACTTTTAACACACACTACTCACAATTTGACATTTTTAACTCTGCACCTCACTCCATAAAATCACACCGACAATCTCTCGAGCCTTTATAACTACAGATAACTACTCATCCCACGGTACCACCCATCTTTTAACTTTAACTTTCTTTCTTTAAATATATATAAAATAAACAAAAATTTTCACATATCATTAAACATATTTACTACATCTATATCGATCCCCTTCCTTTTCCTCAACCCTTTAAACAATACTGATATGATTTTTTTAAATTTATGCTTCTTATTTTTTTATTTGATTTGTATTTCTTTTAAATTATATTTATAATTTTAAAATTAGATTCACTTTATTACAGTATCAGTTCACCCGTATATTCAAACACTTAAGTGGAAACCTATAAATGGTCATATTAATACTACCCATATAATATTTTACCTAGTTTGTATGTAAGCTGTTGGTCTCCCAAACAAATAAAATAAAATAAAAGACCGTTTAGAATCAAAACGTTGCTTGAAATGGATTTAGCCGTGTTTGGTGACCAGATATGAACAGCCAAGTACATCTAAACCTTGCTCTTCTCTATCTCCTTACCCTCCCCACTTCCTTCAGCCTCACAACGTACTCTAATCAGGGATGTCATAGTCTCACTAGCTCTAGATGGTTGGGAACAGGACTCTTGTGCGGTATTCCCTATAAAAAATAAAAAAAACTTTATTGCATATACTTTTGTGATTGAAAAGTTTTCCTTCCGTACGTGACCACAGTGGGGAAGCATTGATGTATATTAATAACACAACAGGGTATTAATATCGTCAGCTGGACGTAGCATATTTCAGCTGGCGGAAAGAAAAAATGGCCAGACCGATGGGGGGTAATTTTCGGAGGGGAGATCTGGTGCCTCGGTAGAGATGAAGTTAGGTGGCTCGGGATCAGTGGTGACTCACCAATTTCATCGTCAATAATGACTGATGGATTTGGCGTGACAGGTGTTCGGAGTATGTCTCTCCTTCTCTATTAGGGAGGCTGCGAGATCATAATATTTTTAGGAGAATGGTGAAACGCTTCGGGCGAAATATGGCGGCTTTTCAAGCTAGGTGAAGGTTCACATCGTATCCGACGCAACGTTTCCACGCCGATGTTCATACTTGTCCCACGTATACAACGTTCCTACACCGATGTGCACACTTGTCCCACGTACGTAAAGTATGCATTGCAACGTGCTTATGCTGATATGCCTACTTGTCCCACGTATGTAATGTATTCAATGTAACGTTCCTACGCCGGTGTGCATACTTGTCCCACGTATGCAACATATGCGATGCAAAGGTTCCATGCTGAAGTGCACACATGTCCCACGTGTGCAAACCTACGCCGATGCGCAAAATCGTCCCACGTACGCAAAGTATGCATTGCAACGTTCTCACGCTGATATGTATACTTGTCCCATGTACGCAAAGTATTCAATGCATCGTTCCCACGCCGATGTGCATACTTGCCCCACGTATGCAACGTTTGCGATGCAAAGTTTCCACGCCGAAGTGCACACTTGTCCCACGTATGCAACGTTCCTACGCCAATATGCACACTTGTAACACATACGCAAAGTATGCATTGCAACGTTCCCTCGCCGATATGCATGTTTGCCCCACGTACGCAACGTTCTCACACCGATATGCGCACATGTCACACGTACGCAACGTTCCTACTCCGATGTGCACTGTGAAATATGCATTTTTTCTGAAAAAAAAACCGAACACTTATTAAATTACATATCTAACTATTTTTGACCTAAGTGTTGCTTAATCCCCTTTACCTTTACAGCGACGATATATTATATTAAATGAAACCACTTTTTTTAAACAATCAAACAAAGTGGGATTTCATAAAATAGTGTAAATAGAAAAATATCTGCTGATTTATGTGTCCTTAACTAATTATGATTTTATTTCGTTATTCCAGTGGAGACGTGCTTAGAGCCCTGGGTGCGGTGGCCGAGCGGGGCCCCGAGCACCGGCAGCGGGCGCTATGCCCTTCCTGTGGAACTGCTTCGGGCTGCGCCGAAAGCGGCCCCCCGTGCGGTGCGCCACCCTCGAGCCCCTCCTCGTACCGGTAAGTGGAACCTCACGTATACTAAGGCGAATGGAATAAACCCGTGAAATTATAGTTTAGAGACAAGCAGCGCCGGATCCATCATACGTTGAAACTGTGCAAAGACATTGGCACCATCTCTAAAGGGGCGCCGTGAAAATAAAGATCTTATTTAATTTTTCTTAAAAAAATCCCCAAATCATTTAAAAATTAGGCACATCGTGGGATAATTATGTTTTCTATTGCGCTGGCAACATCACTGTGCATTCAACAGCTATCGAAAAAGTATGGGAAAAAGTTTTTTGTCACGGATTTTTTATTAAATAAAAAATGGACAATCGAACTGTCGTAGAACCGGCCCTGGAGGCAAGGATCTTACGGCTCTCCTACGAAGGTCCATATCTCTCCTGGTAACTTGCATTATCTTGTATTCTTAAAGTTTAAAAAAATACACTAACTCCACACAAGAGTCATCTTTGAGGATGCTGTGTGGAGGGTCTTTTTGAGGAAAGAAACGAGTAAACCTGGTTCTCGAACAGAGCCATGTTGTAGAAGAGAGAAAATACAGAGGACGGTAAATCATTCCACAGCCGAGCTGTTGAACAAAAAAAAAAAGAGTCGTAGAAGCGAACCGTTCCCATTTATCGAAGGTCAATCTCTTCAAATCTTTCCACTAGTTATCTTTAATGAATAGATCTGAATGAAAAGGCACTACCAATCTCAGTCAATCCCCTTTTCATCGAAAAATTATCGAATAGTGTTATGAAAGTGCCGCTTCGGCATGTTGAACCCGAAGCGAATTCGCGTCGGGAAAATACGGAGTATTATATCTGAATAACAATTTGAATGTTTCCCTTTTTATTTTGTGTAGAGGCAAATGAAAATATGTAAATTCAGAATATTCGAATAAAAGGAAACGACGGAGCAAGGAAATGTCCCGGAATAATACGCTTGTGGTTTTGCAAGTTATTTATTAAGATTTTTTTATTATTTATGCATCAATTGTCCTCACGACCGCTGAGAAGACATTTTTATAACCGACATCAGACACAATAGCCGGACGGACAGAACCCTTGCCGTATCAAATTAAATAAAAAATCTATCTCAATAAAATATTTTTATACTGCGCCAAAGATCGATTCTGCAAACAAATAGGTTTGCGGACATCGTTGGGAACTTTATACATCCTTCGGAGTCTACGGATCAAAGCTTTTGATTTTGAGGTTGGAGGTTTGCAGGCTCGTTTCTAAAATTAAAGTTTAATTTTAATGTAATATGGAAGCTTCCATTTGGGGGTTTTTACGTGAATACCGTACAAGAGTCTCAACTGCTCCTAAAGTCTCAACGTCTAGAGCCGGTGAGACTTTGGCATCCCTGATAGGCGTATGTTGTGAGGCAGAAGGTAGTATGGGAAGGGGAAGGGGAAGGGGAAGGGGAAGGGAAGGGGAAGGGAAGGGGAAGGGGAAGGGGAAGGGAAGGGGAAGGGGAAGGGGAAGGGAAGGGGAAGGGGAAGGGGAAGGGAAGGGGAAGGGGAAGGGGAAGGGAAGGGGGAAGGGGGAAGGGGGAAGGGGAAGGGGAAGGGGAAGGGGAAGGGGAAGGGGAAGGGGAAGGGGGGAAGGGGAAGGGGAAGGGAAGGGGAAGGGGAAGGGGAAGGCTATTCAGATCTGGTCACCAAACACGGCTAAAGCCATCTCAAGCAACGTTTCAATTCTTAATGGTGGTCTTTTACCAGAGCGATACTTGGAGTATCTACCACTCTGGAACGTACCGCAAATATACTATATTTTATTTTTATATCAATTAAATGTGTTACGACACATTTTAATTAAATTAAATTTATTTGCGCACGCTGGGTTCGAACCCGCGACCTCTGGATTCGTAGTCGAGCGTCTTACCACTCGACCATGTAGGCCGTCAATATTTATGTAAAACGAAACAAAACGGTTTGCCACGTTGGAATATATTCCAAGCGTAGCGAAAATCCCGCATTCAGTTGTATTATGTGTGGATGTATTTTTTATTCCGTTTTTATGGCATCGCGGTTGAATTTAAAGCCGGTACCTTTTGTAGGTGCCTACCTTGCAAAATAACAAAATAAAATATCACGACTTTTCGTACCTACCTGTTTTTTCTATCTACTAGCTAACAGAGCTAGTTAACACGCGCTTAAATATATTGTTTTAGAATGAGATTTATTATTGAATTAAGTTAATTAATGTTGTTTTAAACAATCACTTTATTGTGTTGTTTTATACAATCGGTTCAATTATAAATGTTGTTTTATACAATCAGTTTATTGATAAGTGTTGTTTTATACAATCAGTTTATTGATAAGTGTTGTTTTATACAATCGGTTTACTTATAAATGTCGTTTTATACAGTCAATTTATTGATAAGTGTTGTTTTATAGAATCGGTTTACTAATAAATATTGTTTTATAGAATCGACTTACTAATAAAAGTTTTTTTACACAATCAGTGTATTGATAAGACACTTGTAATGAATTATTCATTATTTTATTTTATTTATTTATTTTTATTCTTTTCATTATATCAATATAAGAGTAGTAGCGCTGTGCCTGTCTCGCTAGGAAATCCTGTGTTGAGAGCAGGCGCACTGTAAATCATATTTAAAAAAAGAAGTTTTTTTTTAAATAGTTAAAATTGTACAACAACAACTTGATATTGTACCATTTTAACATAAATAGTATTCGTGAAGAAAGACATCCAAATTTCAATATTTATTTTTATTCACTTTTCCGGGTTTTGAACCCATGACCTAGATTCCAGTGAACCCGTGACCCAAACCTCTGGGCTCGGAGCCAAGAATCTCTCCCCGCTGCCAAGAAGTCATATAATATTGATCATGAAATTAAAAAAAAAAACTAAGGTACCCTTTTGTTTTTACGCAGTTCCCAACGACTGAAATAAAGTCAGATATTATTTAAGAGCATTGGAAATTCCCAGTCAAATTTCGCCATAAAAGTCAAAATGTTCCGTTTTCTTCTTCTTTCCACCCGGGTTACAAAAAACCTGATAATATTTTGATAACTTCTACTAAATAACCATCACGCCGTTTCCCCGCAGGGGTAGGCAGACAGGGTGAACCGCCACACAACTCTATTTTAGCACACACTCATTACTTTAATCATAAATACACTCTTCTGTTATTCTGACTCTTATTTATTTATTTTATATTAGTTACTTCGCACATTCAAGTTTACAAGTAGCTAATTATTTCATTTTCTTTTTGACTTTACAATATTTTAACTTATATACTACTTATTATTTTGATTTATATGCATTTTAAATATTTTTTACAGGCTATTTTGAATTTATTGATAGGCATAATTTTTATGGTTTCCGGCAGCGCATTATAACATTTCATCCCTTTATATAGTAAGCTTTTTTGTGAGTTGGCTATATTCTTTTCTGGTAGTCTAATTTCTTTGCATGCCCTTGTATTATATTTGTGTATTTCAGAATTGTAGATTATTTTGTCAGAAAAATATTTTGGTTACAAGTTGTTATTCATTTTATGTATAAACATTAATGTGTTTGATGTTAGCATCTGTTTTACTCTTGACATGGCCCGGTGAAAGACCACCATTCAGATTCGAAACTTTGCTTAAAAATGGCGCTAGCCATGTTTGGTGACCAGATCTGAATAGCCAGGTACTTCCCAATCTTCCTCTTCCCCATCTCCTTCCCCTCCCCACTACCTTTAGCCTCGCAACATACCCCAAATCGGGGATGCCATAGTCTCACTAGCTCTAGACGGTTGGGAGCAGTTGGGACTCCAGTGCCGTATTCACTGTAAAAAAAAGGACTTAGCTAGCAGAGCATCGAACCCCGGGTGAGAACCTGACGCACTAATACACTCAGCTATTAATTGGTCTTTTACTTTAATGACTCGGAACACTTTTACAGTTTGCTTTCCTTTTAGAAATTTATTACCATACTGGCTATTCTAGAGAAGTCTTTACTACGCTATACAGGCATTGATAAAGACTACCAGAGGTTGGCGTTACTCGCATGAACCATTTATTAAATAGCGATCATTCTGGGATTATAATAATACTTCACTAATTTATATAGCGCCATCATACTAGTCACCATCTTACATAGACCATTTGGGGGTCAGTGTTGGACACAAGCTTGGAGTTAGAATATACGAGTACATGGAGAGGTGCCTTTGCGAAACAGTATAGTCAGTATTGTTGACTTTACACTGACTTGATAGAAAGAAACAAAGATATGTTGTATAGGAAGTTGGATAGCCTATTAGTTACCGCCCACATGGAATTCGGACATTATAATAAACATATTATTTGAACACATTAAACAAAACAATATCAATACACCATTAAAATGATTTATAAAGTCAAAATATCACACAAACACTAATAACAGACGGTTTACTTAAATAATGATGGAAGTTTTTGTTGATTTTATGTATTTATATCGTTAAACATGTGAAAATTCTAAAGTTGGGTCAAAAATATTTAAATACCTCTGAAAAGTCATGTTTGGTCTTATTTGAACATTCACACATAGCACATATCACCATTATGTTCGATTTATTGGTATAACCACTGCAAGATAGGAAATAGCCTCTAAATCCGTTGACGTAAGTTATACAATTCGATGATGTGAAGTTAGCGCGGACGGAGAACATTCGTACATACTTAGAAGTGTTGCGATATTGTGTGATGACTTTTCTTCTCTCTTTCTCTCTCATGGTGGTATACGACGTAAAAACCCGGAGAAAGTGATTTATCGCAAATTTGTATTGGTTAGGTAAAAATATTTATTTCTCTGTGTATATTCTTACTCCAAGGACACATTTCACCCGTTTTGTTCGTCTCTTCTTCCTGTCAACCGCTGTCTTGATCCACCTTGTTTGTTGTCAAAGTACCAGTCTTTGATCTTCCTCGGTTTCTGTGGCCTGTCCTAGGTCTCTTCTAGACCTCTCTTCTCGTTGTAGTTATCTTCGAGTCAAGCTAGTCCAATTCAGAGTCACTTGGGTTTGACTTCTTTTAAACGACTGTTGTTTTAGTTTTCGGACGGATCCATTAGTCTGTTTTATGCTTCCGCGGCGATATATTTAGCTTTCTTACTTCCATTGCTTTTTATATCAGACCTCTAGGGAGATCCGGTTTCTATAAGGCGTCTGTCGTAAATACCGGAGACTTGATCAGAAAAAGGGTCTTTCATATAGTTTCTTTGGAATTTGACAGGATTGTGTAAAGTTGGCTACAGAGAGAGAGTAACGACAAGCAGTTTTCATACAACATCAAACTGACAACAACGAGATTAAATTATTTAAAAATATATATTATGACCTTCTCGTTAATGTTCCTGGCCCGGATTCTTGACACTGCAGCCCGGAATAGAGATTCGGTTTTGTTTTTGGTGATTTCTTAGATGTGAGGTTCTCCTTCGACCAGCACTTATTTTTCTGCGTATCTTACCTGTATGCATTATTTTTGTTTCTCATCATGCCTATATTGGGAGACTAGTACTGCAGTTTGCGCTTTTGATTATGTTGACCTTGTCGTTGAATCTTCTTGTCGTGGTGTCTTTGGATAGTTACCAGTCTTTCTAGGAATTCTCCGCATATATCGTCGACGGAAAGGCAAAAGTGCCATTCTGGGACGTTTACACCAAAGCATTTTTTTGTATTGCAGTAAAATTCATAAGTCTTCAGTTTGGATTTTGAAAAAAGAGTTAAATCAGGTAACTCAATGGTCGCACTGAGATACCTGAAGCGAAAAAAAAGTTTTAAAAAGTCCCAAACTTGTGTCGCTTGAGTCAAGCTTTCTCCCAAATGGTAAATATATTTTACATGGCTGAAGCGCCACAAAAGTCTTCAGAATCAAACGAGAGTCAGAGCATTCGATGTGAAAAAAAAATTGATCAATAATTAACTCATTTTTGACCAATGTTTCGCTTAAGCCTTTTTGCCTTTCCAGCTACGATATGTGCACATTCACAGAGATCAAACGCTTTTACTGTTGGTTAAATTGTTTCCATCATAATATGTGCTATTTTAAAGTATAGTATTTCAACACTTACAGAATTATTTATTAAAGATTCTTATCTCTGCTGCAGAACATTTTCTTTTTTTTCTCTGAACATAATTTTAGTAATTTCTACTCTGATTTCTTAACTGGCCATAGTCCCATTTTAAGCTCACTTCACCAAACTTCTACGCGAAAAGTTGAAAAGGCTTAAATAAGGAATTTGGGTCTATTTTTTTTTATCAATATCCACCTTCTAACTTAAATACCAGTATTTATTTTTTAAAGTTCGTTTTCATAGTTAAATTAATTCTTAAAGTTAGAAATTTTTAAACGCCGTCAAAACGCCAGTATCTCAAAGGTAGGGAGGGAGTGGGAGGGGGGATTTTTTTTGATTAATTTTAACCGTTTAACTTAATTAACGGGATTTTTTATAATTTTTAAAAATCAAAATTTCATACGAAAATTGATTTTTACTGTTGGATTTTTTGTGTATCCCGCCTAAAACAGCGCATTGTACGGTATTTATCTTTGACATCTCAAACTGTCGTTATCCAGCTGTCAGTCGCGTATTTTGTTAGCTTGTGTTTTTTCTTCAATTTTACCGCTTTTAATTTAACTAAACCTTCTAAAATGTCAGGAGATAACACGTATTACTATTTCATCGTACCGATGTGTAAAAATACAAGCATTACTGCAATGTATCATCGTTCCAATAAATGCAGTTTTACGTAAAACAATGGTGTAACGCCATGAAGGCGGCATCACATCGTACGTAAACGGTACATTTGACGTAGGAGTTCGTTGGACTAATCATGAAGCGTTTATATTTTATGGCGTTTTAACCAATTTTCAAGAAGCATTAATTAATTCTAAGAATTTTTGTTTTTTTTTTTATATGAATACCGCACAAGAGTCTCAACTGCTCCCAACCGTCTAGAGCCAGTGAGACTATGGCATCCCCAAATAGGGTATGTTGTGAGGCTGAAGGTAGTGGGGAGGGGAAGGAGATTGGGAAGAGGAAGGTTGGGAAGTACCTGGCTATTCAGATCTGGTCACCAAACACGGCTCAAGCCATTTCAAGCAACGTTTCGATTCTGAATGGTGGTCTTTCACCAGGGAGATACCACTCTGGAACGTGCCGCAAATCTACTTTTTATTATGTCTATATGAATTAAATGTATTATGACACATATTAATTAAACAAAAGCGCACGCTGGGTTTGAACCCGCGAACTTTGGATTCGTAGTCGAGCGTCTTACCACTCGACCATGAAGGCCGTCAAATGATAAAAGAATGATGATATGGATATATATATATATATATTCAGAATCGGTGTTTTTTGATCTACATGCACATATTTTTTTCAAGTTCTTATTGGATTAGAAGTCCCGATTCTCAGCTTGTATCTGAGGGTTCATCTTATATTTTGTAATTAAATGGCTACAAGAGGGCTTATTTCATTTATGCCCCCTGTTAACTCAATCCGCATTCACTGAGCACAAAATAACGATCATTCTAATGGCTACAATTCTAACAAATGGAATATAAAGCAGATCTGAAATGCTAATTAGGAGAGAAGATGAATATTGATGGAGCGACGGAAGTGTTTACGTAATTTATTGGAGTTTAAAAATACGATTTAAATATTATTAAAAATTTCAGTACTTTTACGAAATTAAACTATTGCTCGTACTTTATGATAATATTTTGTATGAAAATGAATAACGCAAAATTGAGATTTTGAAGTTCATTTATTTGAACAGAAATTTTGTATTTGTACTCATCACTGATCGATAAAATATTTTAGTGTCTGAGTTTGTATGTCTTCATATACATAGCTTGTTCAAAAGAAAAGGTGAATTTTGAATTTTCGCGGGCTGTGTACATTCGACTATCGATTTTTTTTTGTTATGTTGGTACACGTATGTTTATCATATGTTAGCATTATCAGCCATTTTGGATTAGTGGTTTGTTTTTGACAACTGGAAAGGTTAGTCACGTTTTTGTGTGTTCTTCGATTTTTTACTTTTGAAAAAAATGGATGAATACCTTTCAATTCTTGCATACCATTATCCATGTATAAACTGAACAACCACGGTGACCATTTTTGGTTTTAACCTAAAAACTTGCAGAACAATTTGTAAAAATATCGTCTTACTAGAGTGTTTGTAATTATGGTGTGGAGCAATAAAAATTACTACCGCAATCACGCCGCAATTAATCACGTCACAATTAATTACGCCCATAGTATCTGCACTGAATTGCGTAGCCTCGGCGGGAATAACCCTGACATGTGCACCGACCCTAAAGTTTAGTGGGACAGACAAACAGATAAACAAACTTTGAACATTTTATAAACAAATAATTTCAAAAGAATTCAATTTTGGTGCACGATACTTTCCAGAGTGGAAAAGAGTTCCAAAACTGTTTTCCTTTTATTAAATTTCTTCGATTTTCATCGTAAACAAACATTACCCTAGCGACGATCTCGCGTCCAGTTTCATGAAGTTTTATCTTCTTCTAATAATTTTTCCTCCCGATAAGGCGCCACCCCCGGATGAAAATAAAATAAGCAGCCTTAAGTTGTTCCAGAGGGAGAATTATTTGTTCCCAAGTGACCCGCTGTATTTTTGCAAGGAACTTCTAGGAGCTTATTTTCAACGCTGCCTGTTTGCTCGGGAAGCCGTTCCAAATGTTCGAAAGATCTTTTGTGCGCTCTCCCACGGAGATCTTAAACTTTTGAAAAATTTAGTACCTACTTAGAAATAAATTTATGAGACGTGTATCGGTTACTACATAAACCGTTATCCAACCTAAACTTACGGAGTTTCTTTTGAAACCTCAGAGTTAAATAGGGAAGGCATTTTACTTGAATCCTTATAAGTTGTAACGTAATGTTCGTATGTTCTAGAAAATTGTTGGATTTTAAAGTGATAATTTGTTGGGTTCTTACCTTCATGTTTATTATCCAAATTCCTACCTAACCTTACCATTTCACAATTCGTAACAATCGACAGTAAAACAGACTAGTTTTTTTTCTGTGAAAAAAACGTTGTTGCTCGTTCGTTTCGCTAGTTCGTTGGTTGGTTGTTTGCTAGTCAAAACATTTAAATTAATGTGGTGTTTAGTGGAATAGTAGCTTAAAATAAGGGTGGTGTTTTCTGTGGATTGTTTCGCAAATAAAATTGTGCAAGAAGATACAAGAACTTAAATGTTATCGGTGAGTGAATGGTTTCCTCTTTTCTTTACTATTTCTTTCCACAGCTTTAATTAGACATTTCCACCAAGTAGTGTTTAGAAATTTTATCGTTTAGAGTCCGCTATTTTTCAAATTTATATGAATCTGGCGGATCCGTTCGTTGGTTGGTTGTTTGCTAGTCAAAACATTTAAATTAATGTGGTGTTTAGTGGAATAGTAGCTTAAAATAAGGGTGGTGTTTTCTGTGGATTGTTTCACAAAAAAATTATGCAAGAAGATTCAAGAACTTAAATGTTATCGGTGAGTGAATGGTTTCCTCTTTTCTTTACTATTTCTTTCCACAGCTTTAATTAGACATTTCCACCAAGTAGTGTTTAGAAATTTTATCGTTTAGAGTCCACTATTTTTCAAATTTATATGAATCTGGCGGATCCAACAATATTACAGGTCGAAATCTTAGTACATTTCAGCACCGATAGTTTAAAAGATAATTATCTCTCAGAGTGAGACCACACCACATTGTGCCTACGATATCTGATTTTGTGGATGCTATATGTGCGTTTAAACTGACATTACGAGGGCACAGTTTCCTAAAAAAAAATCGGTGAGGGTTGTTCCCAAAAATGAATAATGGACGGAATAATAGTAATAATAACATTGCATTTATATAGCGTGGTTTCGTGATATTTCACCCCAAGTGCGCTCTACTAGGATAAACATAAAAATGAAGATGTTGTGACTCCATTAAGAGGTCATGTTTTTTAAATTACTCCCACAGCGCTCCTTATACAGATTATAGAATAAAGTTACCGCGCTACCGTCAGTGGAAGAGGCTGCAAGTCATTCTCATCTCCGACCCCGGGTCCTTCAGCAGCTATTTACTTTTGACTCTCTAATCTTCTTGTTCATTATACCCATCCCCTATCGATAGTCTTTAAGTATTGATAAATCTTTCATATAAGAGTGGAAGATACTCTTATTATCACCCTGATTAAAAAAAACCCACTCAGAATAGAAACATTGCTTGGAATGGCTTTAGTGACCAGGGGCCCTAGCACGAAATATTGATGTAGATTTTATCGACAATGTCTCGGTCATTTGGGATGGTTCCCGAAGCCGACTGCAGATCGACAACAAACAAATGACAACTCACGTTGACTAAACATGCTTAATTTAGTCGATGTGAACTGTCGTTTGTTCGTTGGCGATCTGCAGTCGGGCTCGGGAACGATTCCAAATTACCGACATTACCGATAAAATCTATATCGATGTTCCGGGCTAGGGTCTCTGATCTGAATAGCCAGGTAGGTACCTTCTAACCTCAGACCAAAAATATATATGAGAGAGAGCTAAATATTTTTACCCAACCTAAACAAATTTACGATAAGCCACTTTCTCCGGGTGTTTACGTCGTAAGCCGTGAGAAAGAAAGAGACAAGACAAGTTCTCACATAATATAGCACCACCATTCGGTATGTAAGCATGTTCTCCGTCTCCCGCGTCTCCGGTGACTCCGCCCACTACGTTTTGTTATGCGTCATAACAGGACATAACTCAACTGTTTTTAAGGTTATATCCTATATTTTTGTTTATAACAATACTGTGAAAAAGTGGTTGTACAAATAAACAAAAATATTATGTCGACGTGTGCTATGAATGGATGTATAAATACCCTATCCATAGTCCTAGCCACGCTCGAGTCAGGCAAAAATCATCAATACTGACTACAGAAACGCTCCCTCCTGTGTATTATTGCTTTGAGCTCCTAACCTTCTCCATCCCCATCTCCTTCAATTCCCTTCTCTTCCTCCTCGATCCAGACAATTAGACATTTTTTTATAATACCTCCCAGGGACGACGAAACTGAAAGCTGTCGTAAGACAAACAAGCCAAATTGTATGATTTTACTTTTACGGTGAAATTTCGTAAATTATACACAAAAAACTTAAATAAATCATCTGGAAAATTTCCCGAAGGCTGATGAAGACCTTATTTTATTTTCTCCAAAGTTCCAACATTTCCGTCTCTAATAACATTTCGTCTTATTTTTATGATTGTTCCGGGAAATGTTCCATAATAAATTTTCCGGACGGTTTTTCGATAGCAAGAAGTACCTGTTCAATTTTAGAGAAATACCCTATTCGCCCTTGAACTGTAAGTCCATTCGAGGCCATAATGTTTCAATATTGTACTAGGTAGGTACATCTACCGCCAAAAAGGCTTAGGAGATGAAAATTGAAATAACCACACTTTATAGGGTAGATAGCTGCAACGTATTTTATGGTTACAGCTCAAATTTAAAATGAATTACAGTTCTTAAGGTTAAGAATTATTATATTTTCGTAGAAAGACATCATTTTGTGGTTTTACATATTTAATGAAAATAAAATAATAACTTTGTTTAAGATCACATATTTTATTTTATTTTTATGATCGATCGATTTCGCTTATTAAATAATAATGATCACCTTCTCAGTTGACCTTTTGCTTCTTTCATTTCATATTATCCGTCTCTTTCTCTCTTTTTTTTATATGAATACCGCACAAGAGTCTCAACTGCTCCAGTCTGCACTGTCTAGAGTCAGTGAGACTATGGCATCCCCAAATGGGGTATGTTGTGAGGCTGAAGGAAGTGAGGAGGGAAGGAGATTGGGAAGAGGAAGGTTGGGAAGTACCTGGCTATTTAGATCTGGTCACCAAACACGGCTAAAGCCATTATTTCAAGCAACGTTTCGATTCTGAATGGTGGTCTTTCACCAGGGCGATACTTAGAGTATCGACCACTCTGGAACATGCCGCAAATATGCTTTTTATTATTTTTATATGAATTAAATGTGTTGCGACACATGTTAATTAAATAAAAGTTATTTGGCGCACGCCGGGTTTTAACCCGCGACCTTTGGATTGGTAGTCGAGCGACTTACCACTTGACTATGGAGGCCGTCAGGCCTCTCTGTTCATTTGTTTTAATTCAAATGTTATGATATTGTTTTTTCACTATTCTCTTATTTTATTTTAAATTGTGTTCTCCCTCTGTATGTATATATAACCGCACACTTTGTATTTTTGTTTAGTTTAATTTTGTACCTTGATGATGCTTAGGCTAAGCGAAACCGGTCGGTCATAAAAATAAAAATAAAATCTGTGTTCTTATAAAAGTTATTATTTAATGTTCACTAAGAATTATTGTTTTAATTTAAAATTTAATTTTCCGTTTTCTGGACATTGCAGGCAGACTTTGGTTTGAAGCTTGGAGTAAATATATATATATGAAGAGAGAGCTAAATTTTTTTTTTCCCAATCAATGCAAGTTTGCGATAAATTACTTTCTCCGGGTTTTTACGTCGTATAACACGAGAGAGAGAAATACAAGAAAAGTAGTCATCACACAATATCGCAACACTTCTAATTATGTATGAATGTTCTCCGTCCGCGCTAACTTCACATCATCGAGTCGTATAACTTTCGTCAACGGATTTTGAGGTTATTTCCTATATTTGTGTTGATTAAAAAACTTGCAGTGATTATACAAATAAATCAAACAAGATGGTGATATATGTGCTATAAGTGAATGTTCAAATAAGATCAAACAATGATTATAAAACATCACTTTTCAGAGGTATTGCTACAGTTTTAAATATTTTTGACCGAACTTTAGAATTTTCTCATATTTAATGATAAGACATAAAATCAACAAAAAGCTTCCACAATTATTTAGGCAAACTTTTTGTTATTAGTGTTTGTATGATATTTTGACTTTATAAATCATTTTAATGGTGTATTGATATCGTTTTGTTTAATGTGTTCAAATATGTTTATTAAAAATGTCCGAATTCCATGTGGGCGGTAACTAATAGTCTATCCAACATCCTTTAATATATATATTTATCTCCTTTCGAGTCAGTAAAAATTCAACAATCCTGACTACTCTGTTTCCCAAAGGTACCTCTCCACGTCCTCTAAGGTTTGAAGCGTATGTGATGTGTAGCTAGCTTGTTTGGATACCCAACTCAGTCCGTTGATATAAATATGTATTAAATTAATTCCCAGTTAGAGTGATCTTAGCTCATCTGTTGGTGGTCATAAATAAACTATTTAGTGATGCTGCGATCTTCTGGAGATCTTCAAGAAGCACTTACACATCGGGATCTTAAGTATGAACCCCTTATCACAACTGTCAGACTGGCCATGCCCACAAGTGGAGATTTCAACTTTGAACGCTATTGAATGCTTTATTTGAGGCACGTCCTATTACATATATCATGCCTACATTATAAATACATCATCCTGTATTCGTATGATTCCTTTAAAGCTCTTTTCACATAAGCCGTCTTACTTATTAGATTTTTACGCGCCGACTTAGTGTTGGTTTAGTTACACCGGACGTAGGCCATTAAATTAGACAGATAAGCCGTGGTTTTAAAGCAAGTTTATCGCTATTCCGACCTTATAACACGCGTAACATTTACACCTCGTTTATAAGTAAGGGGGTAGGAGTAAAAAAGCTCCCGGCGTTTGTAGACAATGATCACCATCAAATACGTCACACCATTGTTGCCGTGCCAACAATGGTGTGACGTGTTTTTTTATTTATTTATTATTTTACTTGAACATTTTTTTATTGGTTGGTATATTGCTCATCCCACTAGGCATATGCCTGTGTTGCGATGACAATTTGCAAAATTGTTTTTTTTTTTTAGCTATATAGTACATGTTAATTTCGAAAATGTAGTACCTACATAATAAAAGGCAACCTACATAAGTACATGACAATTTTCAAAAATTTGTATTACATAATTGGCGACACTTTTGTGATGCCGTAATAGTCCGTTCATAAAGGGGTTCTTTTAGACTTTGGAATGCTAGATTCTTGCAAGGTACAACTTTCGTCATACCTTGTTGACTGTAATTTAGTAATAACTCACCTGTGTTTTAGAAAATGATGTTTTTGTCAATTATGCTATCTTTTCAGATAGTGTGTTCATGTGTTTTTTTTCAAATTGTATGTTAAGGTTCAGCACTCAAAATGGTGCTAAACGTCACTTTGTAGCATTCTAACACAAGGAATACTGCACATAATTTATCTGTAAATTTTGCATGGGCAGTTAGAAAAAGGTCTAAGGTTTCCAGTGAATATATTTTAAATGTTGTAATCTTTTAAATTCTATGAAAAACATACTCAAATGTCAGTAAAAAATGCCGTTTGAAAACCAGCGCAGTCATTTTTGAACGTTTTACCTAAACTTTATAATGCGTTTAGTGAATAATTGAAAAGATTACTCTTTAAAAATTGTATTTACTAGAAACCTTGAACATTTGCCTAACTAGCAGTATAAAATTAATAGATAAATCATTTATAGTATTGTTTGTATTAGAAAGCCAAAAAGTGTGTATTTTTGGGTGCTGGTATACGTGGTTTTTCTGGAATAGCTACTTATATTTGGAGAGTTTGTTTGTTTCTCCATCATGTCACTAAAAAAAGTTTGATTAAGAAATGTGAAGACTTTTTCATCGTCTTATTGTATTTTCGTGTGGCTGAATGAATTTAATTCAAAATAAAGATAAAATTACATGAGGTTTTCTAGTAAATACAAACAGTAATGCCACTTTGAAAATCGTTTTTGTTCAACCATACTGACGTAAGCAAACTTCAATAATGCCCGGTGCCTTTTGGCACCGCTGGCACACGACGGGTTAATGCACTCCAATGATTACCATTCTGTTTTTATATGAAATCAGATTGTTTACACGAAAGTTGAATCCAGCGATTTTGCCGAGCACTTTTGCCTCGAAGCCGTTAGCTTTTTGTCGCCCTGTGTAAACGGGGATTCATTGAATAAAAAAGACACTGCCGGATGGTTTTTTAATCCGGTCGGAACGCTGTGTAAATAAAGGAGCAGGCAGTGCTCGGATTACAGGACCTTTTGCACTGAACAAAACCTCCGACCCCAGCACAGTCCTCTTACGGATGATAAATTATCGTATGTTTTGTATTCTCACTTGAAACTAGAGCCAAGAAGGGTTTTTTAGCGCCTGAGGCAAACCATTTGAAACAGAATTCCGCAACAAGGTGACAATGTTTTCTATCAACACTTTCGCAATCCGGTAAAATGCTGTAACGTTTTTCCCTATTATAAATGTTGAGGTTTTGCTCTACTTCAAACATGATCTTTTTGCAATGTACTTGTCGTAAGAACCTTCTTCAAGCTAATATTCTGGTATACAGCGATGATTATTTCATGAGAAAATTTCATTTCTTAAGTAAGTAACTAACTAACCATCATGTCGTTTCTCCGCACGGGTAGGCAGAGAGAATGGACCGCCATACAACTCTGTCTCGGCACACACTCCTTGCTTTATCATTAACATTCATACTTCGTGTCTTACATACTCTTCTGTTATTCTGACTCTTGACATGGCCCGACTCAAGTATTTGATTCACTTGATCGTACCATGTCTCCCTCGGGCGTCCACAAATCCTTCATCCATTCACTTTCGCGTTGTATGTTATTTTATCACTTCTTTCATGAATCCGGTTCATCCGCTCTACATGCCCAAACCATCTAAGCGTCCCTTTTTTAATCCCATTCATTAGCGTAATCGTTTAAATTAGCCGTGAATTCTTTTCGGATATCCACATTTTGAACGCGGTCACATTTGGTTTTACACATATGCCTCAAGGATCTTATTTCCACAGCATTCAGTCTACTATCCTTCTTCGTCTGCCAGTTCAATGCATTACTGCCATACATCAGGGTTGGTATAAGCACTCCATTGTAGACTGCTAGCTTCGATTATTTTTACATTTTTTTTATTTGCGTTAACAGCGTTCAATCCTTCATAATGAAGTTTATTTTTATTTAATTTATTTTCATACAGATTAAAAAAAAAAAAATACACGTACCACTGACAACCAGACTTTTTAGACTTATTCGAATTTTAAACGTATTTTTCATTCCCAGTCCCAGAACTGAGAAAACAATGTGAAGGCATTCGTCAAGAAGAGACAGGTTAATATGGTCGGGGTAAAACTGCGTATTGTTTGTTTCTTTTGGAATAAATCCAGGTTGTTATCCCGTCAAGCACTAAGCGATACGAATACCAAGAGATTTATTATTAAGCTACAAAGTACACCATTCAAAGCCTAACTGAAGACAGGCAAACGTCTTGACAGAATGATTTACTGAAATACTTGGATTTTTCTGGTAATCTCAATGATGTTGATAGAAGTGTGAATTCTTTTGAGGATTTAGTTTAGCCATTTCTCTACCTGATTGTACAGGTATGTGCAGTGGTATGCACAGAGTTTTTGATCAAGGTAGAGGTAAGCAGTAGGAAAAACAGAGGACCAATTGATAAAAAAGATAGGTACCAACAAATCGCAGTGATTTCTAATGGATTTGTTCTGTAAAAGCATTGCCTTAGACACTACCAAAAATAGAAATTGAACGCGCAAAGCTCACAGCATAATATACTCTGACGTTGGCGGCGTTTGAGCGTATGTAGTTAATGCTTTTGACACGTTATAGTAGGAAGGTCGGAGGGGCGCTCGCGGCGGTGTGATTATTTAAATGTCGCACGTATTGTTGAAAGTGTAGATTTATTTTTTGCAATAATTTCATATTATTTAATCCAATATTGTACATATTTATATGCGAGTACGGCTGAGTAGGCAGTGCTTATGTGCCTTTATGGAGTGCACACCTCTGGGTATGTGTATACTAGAGACATTGAGGTAGACTCTTATGATAAATATCTACTACTAGAGATGTTTGAAGTTTAGAAGTTCGATACCACAGTATGAATCGACACATTCATTCATTTGAATGAATTCACACGATTCGTTTGCCAATAATCATTTAATTTTAACTTTCATCCGAAACACATCAAAAGTGTCGCCCTCCCCAAATACGATGGTTTAAAATTTATTTGAAAAATATCTCTCGATGGCGGTAAAAGTGATGTGGATCTTGTGTTAGATGTTATGTTACAGTATGCTTTGAATAGTTTTTGTGTAATCTTTAGATATATCATTATATTAATTACTTATAATCTGTGAGAAGGCCTTGCTGGGCGTAAAACAACAAATAATAATAATTATTAATTTCTAATACACAAAAATGTTATTAATTTAATGCATATAAGAAATTAGATTTTACGTTGGTAAAAAAACACAAATTAAGTTACTATATAGATATGCAAGACAAGGAAATAAGAATAAAAAAACAAAAAAAATCTAGCAGTGGTGAAGATCAGGTCAATGAGGAGAAGTTATTTCAAGAATCAATAGGATTTCACTTCTGAATCTCTCCCCACTGACGTGGATATGTCGATATCGGAAGAGATTTTTTTCAGGAGCAATATATGAAGTGAGTGTTAAAAGGGTGACATAACGTTTGCTGTCTGATTATTGACAGTAGCTGTCAAATAACGTTGCATTTTAGCACGTCTGTGTTTAATAGATACAACAAGACAGAGGTAATTTACGAATGAACGTGGGTACGAAGATTGTTTAAAAAACAACAAATCGTTTAAGCCCAAATTACACTAGCTCACAATACCTGCATTGCATTAAGACGCGCGCAGGGAGGGGGGAGGGGAATTACCGGAGCAGCAAGATAATTAGGCCTAATTAACTGTAATAAAAATGCTTCAGGTGTAATTTTACCTTTATCCTGGGTTCTATAACAAGGGCGCACCTGTCGGCGGTCCTTTGAAAGTTAAAACGAAATAATAACAATTTTCGTCTGGCTTTTTGTTCGCTAGATCCTTTTGTTAGGAATAATTGTTCTGGTGGTGTAATTACTTCATAGGATGGGCACCGATTGAACAACTATAGGCATTACGTATGGAGTATGGATGTGGTGTACACCACTACAGTTCAAATATTAGAATGCTTAATTAAATTTGAAATTAATTTTCAGCCTCGTGTGCACGAGCGAAATGCAATAATTGAATATCTTGAATTGAAATGCAATTTCCGAAAGTCTCTCACTACTACCACCATGGCAGAATGGTTAGCTTATTGGTTTTGTACTTAAGTAATAATATATGGAGAGATAGCTAATTATTTTTACCCAACCTCTACAAACTTGGGACAAATCACTTTCTCTGGGTTTTTACGTCGTTCACCATGCGAAAGAAACAGACAACAAAATCTCCCAAATTATCACACGGCTTTAAAGTATTGTTAGAATGTTCGTGTCCCGCGTCTCCGTTGACACCGCCCACACGTTTTGATACACATAATTGATGAACACAACTTAACGGTTAATTAGGTTACATGCTATATATTTGTGTGAAAACGTGGTTATACGAATAAACAAAAACATTATGTCGACATGTGCTATGAATGGATGTATAAATACTCTAGCCCTAGTCCTAGCCACGCCCAAACCTCATAAAAACTGTCTACAGCAGCTCTCTATCTTGCATATTATTGCTCTGAGGTTTTGTACGATACAATAATAATAAATTCGACGGGTTCCTACACACTTAATTTAAATAAATAAAATAATCAATAATTTATTTTGTGGCTCGCCATAATTATAACGTATTTAAATACATAACTTTGTTTTAGCTACTTTACTTTAATATAATTAACGACCGGTTTCGGAAACATCCCCTTTTCATGTTCTGGACAGTATTAAAACTGACATCAAACAAAACATAAGTATTGACCTATACTGCGTCAAAATGAACATAAATTAGTTTAAACCAAATTATGTGTTAAAATGGGTAAAATGAATAAATTTATAGCATAGCGTTTACCTTTTTATACAACACAAGAGTCCCAACTGCTCCCAACCGACTGGAGCCAGTGGGACTATGGCATCCCCAAAAGGGGTATGTTGTGATGCTGAATGTAGTAGGGAAGGAAGGAGATAGGGAAGAGGAAGGTCGGGAAGTACCTGGCTATTCAGATCTGGTCACTAAACACGGCTAAAGCCATTTCAATTTTGAATAGATTCAATCAATCAAAATCCAACCGTGGCTTGAAAAGGCTTATGCTATGTTTGGTGACCATATCCTTCATCTTCTTTACCTCTTTCTCTTCCACACATCCTTGAACCTCACAACATTCCCCTAATCGGGTATGCCACAGTCGCACGGGTTAGGGCAGCTATAAAATATAAAACAATAATATTGTGGAATATGCCGTTCTTCTCTTGGACAATTTCGCACGTTTAATTCGAGTCTTCGAAAGTTCCCCCTCAAAGCTTTGGGAAATTGGTAATATTCCATAATAAATTTATCTTTGCTGAAAGCGGAACCCGTGCAGAAAGGGCTGAATATTGGCCTAGTTTTAGCCTATCTAAAGGCCCCACCAGCATGCCTCAATTTAAATAAAGATCCACCACATCGAGAGTACTTGATTTTCAAGGCTGTACTTATACGACCTTGAAGGAGCTTTAGATGACATATTTTTGTTGCCTCACTTTAATCAAATATCTTTTTCAGAAATAATATTGCCTACTTTAGCCCTCTGTCTCAAATGTGTCGACTATATAATAAGATAGAGTGTACTAATGTAGACATTTTTGTCGATAATTTGTACAGTTTCAGAAAAAATGTCCTGCTTTTGATAATAATAACAATATTGATAATAATAATATATAATATACTTTATAAATAATAGACTTTCTGAATTTGTCGTAGAGTACAGGATTTGGTTAAAATTTGTTTATCTAAAGGTGATTCGTCGAGAGACAGATTATGTTGAGATCAGTGGCGGATCGTGCGTTTTTAGTGTGCTAGAGATTGAAAAATACGATATTGTTAGTGTTGTTGTAGCCGAAAAAACATATATTTTTTATTTTTGTATGAAGATTTTCAGGATTTTTCAGTTTTGGTGGTTCACTGCACGGATTTCTGAAAAATCTTCATACAAAAAGTTGGATTTTCTAAAAATTAATAAAAAATGTTTTCGGCTACAACAACATCAATGATGACGTTTTTTTCAATTTTACCACTCTAGCACACTAAAAAGTCACGAGCCGCTACTGGTTGAGATTCTTTTAATGAATTTAAGGATATGAGAGTCTGAAAAGATAAATTTTCAGTTTGAATTGAAATTCTGTTGGGCTCGTTATACATCTTTGTTCCGGAGGGAGTTTATTCTAAGCCTTCGGCCCCGATACAGCGAGCGCGATCTCCAAACATAGTATTTGGATTGCGTTTGGGTTCTGTCAGCCTTCCGATAGCCGATGACGTTGCTGATCTAAGAGTCGACTGACCCACCTAATAAAGTACCTACCTATGTATTTCAGCAGACATTATTCTTCATTTGAAATGTGTGGATTAAAGCAACTAATATTTTTTCTTGGCAAGTCAAGTTACATCCCGTGTTTTTTTTTTTTACGTAAGGATCTAGGTACGTTATTACGTAGTAATTAGGTGTTGGTAGTTTGCTGGCTCGGTGCTCTGGCGGGCTGCAGGTCGTTAAGCAGGACATCCGCTGTTTAGGCAATTCGCGATCAATTTCGTGCATCGCGTAGGTACTTGATTAACCTCAAAATTAAACAGCTAGGAATTTTCATCACAATCGGGGATAGTTTTTCATACTTAATCTGAATGTTGTGTGAAATAGCTTCAAAAAACTTTAATATGAAATATGACTGGATTCATCTCCTTGTGTTCTTTGATTATAAATGCTGTTCAATTACTTGAATATGTTTACTGCATTCGCTATTGGTGATTTCGTCGTTGCGACGTTGCATTCAATTATGCATTTCTCATTAGTTTAATACTTGCCTACATCTGTTTTAATGCCTTACATTATTAAACTGTTAAATCGAGAGAAAAAAATACTTTAAATATTTGCATAGAACTCAAACGTTTTTTCGTGCTCGATAAACAAATATGATTCAAAATAGTTAGGTTGATTTGTTTCAAACTTTTGTCACATTTGACGTCGTCACATTTGACATCGTCACGATTCAACGATTAACGCCATTTTTTTTTTTGAAATTTTTTAATTATCCCCGTAATCGTCAATTTTAGGTCCGTTTCAGCTTTTTAACAAATGGCAATCAGCCGAAAAGTATACAAATATAACCGTTATGTTTTTCAGCTGAACACAAATTGTTTAAAAGCTTAAACGAACTGACAATCGGCGTTTGACGGGGACCGGAAAAAGTAAAAAAGAAACTGTCAAATGTGACAATGCCAAATATGACAATGTCAAATGTGACAATGTCAAATGTGACAATGTCAAATGCGACGGTTTTAGACGTGACGGTGTCAAATATGACAATGTCAAATGTGATAAAGTCAAATATGACAACGTCAAATGTGACATTGTCAAATGTAACAATGTCAAATGTGACGGTGTCAGATGTGACCGTGTCAAATGTGACAATGTCAAATATGACAATGTCAAATCTGACAATGTCAAATGTGACAATGTCAAATGTGACAATGTCAAATGTGACGAAAGTTTGAAACACACCAACGTTAAGTACGGTGTGAGGTGTTTTTATTTTAATTCACAAAAAAGTAATTTGCAAAGGACGCTATTTATAAAAAAAGACATACTTGTAGTTACCTACCCTCGATATATAATATAGATATACATGGTAGGCAGTTTTACTTGGAAAAAATGTTAACCAGCATTATTATGTAATAAGACTAATAAGTACCATGATAAATAATACTAAATCTGGGTAATATTGGTGGCTATTTTTCCTCTTCTATTTTCAAAATTATTCTATTTATTCTGGAATATTTAAACGCTTCGTAAATATTGTATTTTTAATTGAAAATTAAAAACACCTCCGCAAAATTAATGTTGAATTCAAAATTTAATTTCCATATGTTGGTTTTACTGGAAAAAATCCGCTATATGGATTCCCTCCGCGAGAGTTTCCGTAGATCGAGATAAATCATTTTCACGGAGGACAAAATAACATGCCTCTGAAGTCGGGGGTAGAATTTAAATACAAAATACTTTTCTGCACTCCCTACACAGTCCCTTTAAGTTCGTTATACGTATTTACGATGAATATTATTGATGATGTCAGGAAAGAATAATGTCTCTCACTTCCTTTTCTAGATGGAATAATATTTTCTTGCTGGCTTGTTGTTCTAAATAAGTAGGCAGGGCCAGACTTACAGCACCTTGAGCTTGGTGTGGTAATAAACTCAGAGCAATAATATACAGAAGGGAAAGCTTTGCAAAACAGTGTAGTCAGGATTGTTGATTTTTTCCTGACTCGGGCGTGGTTAGGGTTTTCATGGACACATTTTTTTACATCCATTCATAGCATATGTCGACACAATGCAGCGTTTGTTTGTATAACCACTTTTTTGCAGTATTGTTATCAACAAAAATATAGGATATAACCTCAAATACCGTTGAGCTATGTCGCATAACAAAACATAGTGAATGGAGTCACCGGAGACGCGGGAGATGGAAAACATGCTTACATACCTAAAAGTGGTGTGATATTATGTGACAACTTGTCTTGTCTCTTTCTCTCTCACGGTTTACGACGCAAAAACCCGGAGAAAGTGATTTATCGTAAATTTGTATAGGTTAGGTAAAAATGTTTAACTCTCTCTCCATATATATTCTTACTCCGAGGGAATAAACAATAAAACCCACCCCTATCTCCAAGCTAAGCGTTTATCACCAGTTCATCTCTAAGCTTTCATAATCACCTCTGAATAATAGACTAATTTAATACCAATATAAGATTAATTCTCTCAATTATTTAATTAGGTTAATTATTAATTGATTGAGGTTTTTGAAGTACAAAGAGAACGATGAAATGCAAGAAAGGAAAATTAATAGAGAAAATGGCCGAGGAAGGCGGAATGCGTTTTGTTACCAATTAAAATATATTAATTTTACTATAATTTTTTCATTAAAAAGAAAGACAAACATTGTGTTACTTTCATACAAAATGCCATCATTGTTAACCACTCGTTTTTGGCAGGTTTCCTCTCTGAAAAAAACTTAATTAAAATATAATTTTAAAAAAAAGAAAGACACATTTCCGGGTTGCCTGTGCAATAATGAAAGGCTTAGCTAACAGAGGATTTGGCTGGGAATCCGACGCATTCGCCCACTAAGCTACTAACTGGTTTCTAAGTGATTCTATCTTTAGATTTCTGTACAGAGCCAGTTTGACTATAACATCCCCAATTGCTGTATGTTGTGAGGCTTAATGAAGTGGGGAAGGGAAGGGGATGCGAAGAGGGAGATTGAGAAGTGCCTGACTATTCAGATCTGATCACAAAACACGACAAAAGTCATTTAAAGCAACGTTTCGATTCTGAATGGTGGTCTTTCGCCAGGGCGATACTTAATAGCGTCTACCTCTTTTGATTGACATACGTACTCCGCAGGCGGCCAAAAGAGGAACTAACGAATCTCTCTATTTCGGCACGGGAACTCCACTCAGTGAGACAGGCAAAGGAAAAACCATTGTTTTAATTTTACCCAGATAATTTTTAATTTTTTTTTTTTATGTTTTCACAATATTGTCAGCAGCGACGCCCTCGAATGCACAGATAATTTTGTGGATCTGTAGCATTTTTTAAACTAACTATTAACTATTCCAACACTTTTATGTTGAATTTGAATCGATCTTCTGGTGACTTCGGCCCTTGACTACTAACTACTCGTATTTCCGTCGTATTCCTTATTAGAATATGAATTAAATGGAGAAACAGGTGATTTAAGTGGCAGATGTGCATTCAATGGAGCATACAGCCTTGGATTTGAGTACGAAAATGTTACGCTATGTTAAAGAAATACCCAATTAGTTTGAGCAAAGCAGTTAATGATAAATTATTGATGCAGACATTGTACCCAGTTGGTTTTACAAAAAAAAAATTAACATATCAAATTATTATAAAAATAGGAATTGCATTTCAATGCTTCAATCAAACTCTTATTAAAATATTACGTAAAGACGTATGTGTGGTAAATTCACGTATGACCGCGTTAAAAATATGGATATTCTGAAACTAGCTTAGTAGTCCACAATGGAGTGTTTATACCAACCCTGATTTATGGCAGTGCGGCATGAAGGATGAGTTTAGACTGAACGCTCGAGAAATGAGATCCCTAGGGCGTATGTGGGCTAAAACCATGTATGACCGTGTTTAACTTGTGGATATCTGGGAAAAATGCAAGGCGGATGTAAGCGTAATGAATAGGATTGAGAAAGGGACGCTTAGACGGTTTGGGCATGTAGCGAATGAACATAGAAAGCAGTGTAAGCGAATTTATGACGCGAAAGTGAATGGTAGAAGAAGTCAGGGATGTATCAAGTGAATCAAATATTTGAGTGGGGCCATGTCAAAATAACCGAAGAGTATGTATGAGACGCTGTATGAATGTGAATAAAGCAAAGAATGTGGTAGTGAGGTAACTCGGTTTCCTCTAATAACTACAAATCAAATAATAATTCATGTCAGCGAACAGTTGTGTTTTTTCAATTCCCTTGAAATGTGTTAGCAAATTTATATCGACACTAATGAGGGAAACAGCTTCCAGCAATCAGCCAGCACAAAGATGGCATCACCGACTGCCTGCGTCATCCACGTCCCATCTGGCCGTCGCATTATACATTAGCTTGGCATTTGGAGTGACGGCTCGACTTCAATCATCGCATTGCCTTGGAGTATTTTTATACCAGTCGATTTTATCCATCGATTCGCATTTCAGAATTTAAATGGACTTAAAATGTTTACCGGGTCTTATAAAATGATTTAATGCTCAGCTAGCATAAATATATTTTTAATCCATTACAGATTTCATAACACGAGTTCCCTTTAACCTCTAGTGTGCCGGAGGTGCCAATAGGCACCGGGTATTCATCATTATCTTTTCAGGAGTTTTTATCCTATAAAACTTGCTGTTTCTTTGTCAACAGAATAATTCGTCCCTAGAGATATTTTGCATTGGGTTAAGTCCGGTACAAGTCGAGCAATAAGTATTTGAAGTTTGCTTACGTCAGTGCGGCAGACAAAAAAAAAAGATTTTTAAATAAACATAACTGTTTGTAATTACAAGAAAACCTTGGACATTTTTATTTTTATTTGAAGGAAATTATTTAACCACACGAAAATATAATAAATAGATAAAAAAAATATCATAGTTCTTAGTCAAACTTTTTTGGTGACATGAAGGAGAATAACACCATTTATCAGAATATAAGTAACCATTCCAGAAGAACCACTTGTACCATAAACATTCAATTTGTAAATATACGTAAACATTTTATCCGAGAAGATAGCATAATTGACAAAAACCTTTTTTTTGTAAAACACAAGTGAGCTATTAAGAAACTACAGTCAGCAAGGTACGACGGAAATTGTACCTTGCGGGAATCCAGCATTCCAGAAGTTAACATGCATGGAAACTCATCTCTTCAGGAAATTATGTCAGTAAATTTATTATGAAACTGAAGATAGTCAGAATTTCAGAGGATCACCTCTGTAAAATATTTAACTCTTTTTGCACTAGTTTCGACTGTCTGTCTTTTGAATTTGTTCATTTTGACCGTTTATCGCACACATCTGAACCCTTTCACAGTCCGCGACATCTGTAAATATGCAAATACTAGTTAAACTTTTTTTAAACTAATGGGACCTTTATTTTTTTCATTATAGTGAATTAACTGTTATTTACTAAGCAAGCACTGAAATTAGAATTTTCTATTTTATTTTAATCTCGTAAAATTTAGATTTATCTACAAAGTTATTAGTAATCTGACCATTGTTATTCTATCCGTATGTATTTACCAGGAATTATACGAGTATATAATATTTGAAAATTCTTAAAAATTCATCATTATCACATCTAGATAGAAGTACTTTTATTTCTTGTCGTTCTTTTGTTCTTTTCGTTATTATTTTTTTTTATTTCTTGTTATATTTACAGTGTTCGTATTTTTAAAATCGTTAACTTTGAATATTAATGTTTTGAAGTACCAACATGTTAACTGTCCTCAATATAATTTCCTTTTCTTTGCTTTAACACATTTATTAATATCTGTTGATGTACACTGCACTGTTATACCCATACCTGAACCTTTTCTCTCATGATTTATGATAACGATCATTATTTTAGATAGTTTTAATTTGTATACGTATTATATATTATTTTCTCCTTGTTAATTAGTCTTATTAGATTAGTTAATTTAGTATGGAGCGCACTTCAGGTGAAATATCACAAAACTACGCCATATAAGTTCATTGTTATTATTATTACTAATCTCCGTTTCAATTTTAAGTTAAATAAAAATAAACACTTAAGCGTGGAAGTATTAAAACATCCTCTCAGACATGAATTAAAAAATGGTTGTTTTTATCTATGTGACTTTTTAAAAGACGAACATTCCCGTCTGTATTAAAACTCGCGTGCTACAAAACTAAGATGATTATTTCACATTGAAAATAATAATTATATTTTGATAATTTGTACAGCGCCGTTTTTGTTAAAAATCACCCCAAGGGCGCTGTTCAAATCTTAAACCTTGGCACCATTTTATTACTAACTGCATATAATCTATGGCATATTAATATTTATGTTTATATGATGTACAGAGATAATATACAGAAGCATACTTACCTGGCAGGTCACTTCAGATAAACTAATTATTTCAGTTGTGAGTTATGACTATACTCAAGTTTTATATTGTACAAGATATTAACTTTTCGCGTACCTGAAAGTAAAATGAAACGTAATATCCAAGGGGGGTGACGTAGTTACCCCATTTGATATTACTTATTTTATAGTGCATTAGCACTTTCATGAAATAATCTTAGGTAATTTGTTTTTAGTAATACTTTGAGAGAAGTATATTCATAACATTTCAGTAATCTTTATCTAAGATATGGCACAAAACTCTTGTTCGGGGTGACATTAGAACCAGTGGCGGCTCGTGAGTTTTTAGTGTGCTATGGTGCTAAGATTGAAAAATACTATATTGTTAATGTTGTTGTAGCCGAAAACGATTTTTATTTTTTTTCAAGATTTTATTTTTTGTATGAAGATTTTCAGGATTTTTCAGTTTTGGTGGTGCACTGCACGGATTTCTGAAAAATCTTCAAAAAAAAAAATATATATATTTTCGGCTACAACAACATCAATGATGACGGTTTTTTCAATCTTACCACTCTAGCACACTAAAAAGTCACGAGCCGCCACTGATTAGAACCCCCCTCCGGAACGGTAGTGTTAATAATTATGTCTGCTTGGTCAAAATCGTATCTTCCCCTCTCTTTACGTAACTTTATTCTCAATTGGAGAAATGGCGGCGGCAGAGTGAGGGTGGAAGTAGACAGAAGGGGTGGAAAGGAGATTGCTGGAGCGTACGTTGGTAAACCTATGAAGATCGAAATACAAAGTAAGAGACCTGAGCGGGATGTAGCGTAATGAATAAACGATCGGGCACCTACAATACAATGTATAATATATTATATCTCCATTGCAAGATACAAAGAGCAAAGTTAAATATACATTTTCAAACACCAAAAATTAAATTAACATGAAAATGAGATCCCTGAGATGTATGTGCGTAAAACCATTTGCGACCGTATTAAAAATGTGGTTATCCGTAAAGAATGCAAGGCTGATGTGAGCGTAATGAATAGGATCAAGGAAGGGACGCTTATATGGTTTGGGCATGTAAAGGAGAGTGAAAAGAATATATGATGCGAAATTGAATGGAAGAAGAAGTCGAGGACGCCCGAGAAAGACATGGCACGATCAAGTTAATCAAATACTTGAATCGGGTCATGTGAAGAGTCCGAATAACAGAAGAGTATTGTTGAGACGATGTATGAATGCGAATGAGGCAAGGAGTGTGTGCCAAGACAGAGTTATATGGCAATCCGTCCTCTCTGCCTACCCCTGGCTGGATGGTTAGTTAGTTAACATTTTTTTTTACATTGTCATCAGTCCTTGAAGGAAATCATTTTCCTCAGGGCTTATGTCTTCTTTAGGGATGCTGTGCGGAGGGTCTTTTTTAGGAAAGGGAGGAGTGAACCCGGGTCTTAAAGAGGCCCATATTGAAGAAGGGAGGAAATACAGAGGCCGGAAAATCGATCTACAGCCGAACTGTTGATAATTTAAATTTGTATTAACATAACTAACCAACGAACTAACCATCACGACGTTTCTCCGCAGGGGTACGCAGAGAGGACGGACTGCCAAACAACTCGGTCTTAGCACACAATCCTTGCTTCTCATACATACTCTTCTGTTATTCTGACTCTTCACATGGCCCGACTCAAGTATTTGATTCACTTGATCGTGCCGTGTATTCTTTGGGCGTTCCCGACTTCTTACATTCACTTTCGCTTCATATATTATTTTTACACTCCTTTCTTCGTTCATTCGCTCTACACGCTTAAACCATCCAAGCGTCCCTTTCTTGATTCTATTAATTACGCTTAAATCAGCCTTGCATTATTTCAGAATATCCGCATTTTTTACACGGTCATACATGTTTTTACGCACATACGCCTCGGGGATCTCATTTTTGCAGCATCAACATGTTGATTTAAATATCTCATCTATCATTGAATACGCATATTTTTTATGACGTTTCTTTTAAATTTAATACACGAGTTTATTTGAAAAAAAAGAGAATTTCTCACAAGAGTTCCAACTGCTCCCAACCTTCTGGAACCAGTGGGACTATGGCATCCCCAATCTGGGTATGTTGTGAGGTTGAAGGTAGTAGGGAGGAAAAGGAGATGGGGAAGAGGAAGGTTTATTATTATTTTATTCTTTTGTAATGAATACAATGTTTTGACAATGCGAGTGGCAGTTCATCCTCGGCTGGATACTTAATTTGTCAAAGTGATTAAAAAAAAAACTATCAGACAGCTTGTAGCATCATTAATAAAATGTTTACGGGTAGGTATTAAGATGTTCACCGGAGCTCAAAGCAGCTGATCAAATTTATTTTTCAAAAATTCTTAAAATTATGCACATAGTCATTAGGGTACGAGTGCTGTGTACGCATGGGTACTTAATTGTTGTGATGATTACGTAAGTGCCAAATTAAAATGTGAATTACGTGCCATAGCAGGTCTGAGGGTAATCTTGATACGTTCCGGTTATTTTTAATATACAGATCGTCATCATCTCGCTTATGTTTTATTTTCGTTGTTTAATTTTACCACTTCTTTTGACAGATAGTTGCGCATCGTTACTCACAACATTTTTTGTTTCGGACGTGATTTATAACTAGGGGAAAGACGTCTACACCCGAACGTGTAAAAACATTGAAGAATAAAAACAACATCTTATGTAATCATAATTAAAGCTTAAGTTTAAAAAAATACTTAATATAAACAGGAAAAAATGAAAATACGCAATAATGCTAGAGAGTATCCAAAATTTTTGGACATGTATAGCCAATGAACGAACAAAGAAGTGTGGAAAGAATATATGATGCGAAAGTGAATGGGAGAAGATTTTAAGAATTGAATGTAATTATCTCTTTAAAATCCAACAATATCTGTTATTTGTCAAAATTCACGAGCACTACTGCAGATCGCCAAAGAAATGCAAGGCAAGTGAATCAAATACTTTATTGAGTTCATATCAATTTACGGGTGGTACAATTCCACAGTTTGGTCTCCAAATTGTGATGTTTATTTAAATACGATTGAAAGAGTCCAGCATAAATTCTTATGATACGTAAATATTAGAATCGGTAATCCTATAGAATGCCTACATTACGTTCGTGCTTGTTTGAAATTATTAATTCAATGTTTTATACCCCTGAATTGTTATATTTAATTGGACTTCATGACAGTACCTACCATATTATATTAAAGCTTACCACACATATACGGGTTATTTCTCTCCTTTGCCGAGGACATTAAGAAACTTCAACACAATTCACTGCACAAACAATGAAGTAGACATTTTTATTGACAAACCCAACCTTTTCAGTTGTCAAAAACAAACCACTAATCCAAAATGGCTGATAATGCTAACATGAGAAACATATATGTACCAACATAACAACAACAAAAAAATCGATAATCGAATGTATACAGCCCGCGAAAATTAAAAATTCACCTTTTCTTTTGAACAGGCCATGTACATTGCCAGATTTCAGACGGATTAAACACGGGGGTGATCACGCCAAATTACTCCCAGGGTGAATGAGGCTTCACCTATACTTTCAGGTTCTATGATAATCAGCACCTTGGAGTAATTATGTATGGAGAGAGAGCTAATTATTTTTACCCAACCTATACAAACTTGCGATAAATCATTTTCTCCGGGTTTTTACGTCGTATACCATGAGAGAGAAAGAGACAAGAAAAGTCAACACACAATATGTACGAATGTTCTTTGTCCGCGCTAACTTCACATCATCGAGTCGCATAAATTACGTCAACGGATTTTGAGGTTATTTCCTATATTTGTTTTGATTAAAAAACTTGCATTGATTATACAAATAAATCAAACATGATGGTGATATGTGCAATGCGTGAATGTTCAAATAAGACCAAACAAAGATTATAAAACATTAACAGATACATCATTTGTAGTATGGCTTGTATTAGAAAACCAAAAAGTGTGTATTTTTGGGTGCTGACCCTCGTTATGTAGTAAAAACAAACTCTTTTTCTGTTATAAATAAGTTTATGGACGTTGTTAGATTTTTAGTCCAAGTTAGTAGTGTGTTTTTCTACGGTTGTAACAAGTCAATGTACCAGTGTTGCAAGTGTAGCGTAAAACGTGATGAAGCGTGGGAAGTCCCTATTACCGCTCTATTACCGAACTACTCTGTCTATTCAATAACCTCTTTATTCCCGCGTATCTGTGCGTCAGCCATCATGGCGTCCACTCGGCGCTACCCCATTGTGCATTATACACAATAATAATAATAAATTGTTTGATGCATCCACAATGGCTGCTAGTGATTAAGATGAACGAACCATAAACTAGATAAACAGAGCCGGATTAAGGGCGGGGCAACCGGGGAACCGTTCCCGAGCGCAACATCACAGAGACCAAACAATATTAAGTTTGAAAAGCATTCGAAATATTTATTAAAGGGTTGCTCTAAACACTTTGACAGCTTCCGTGGTCAAGTGGTAAGACGCGCAAATACGAATTCAAAGGTCGCGGGTTCAAGCCCGGCGTGCGCAAATAACTTTTATTTAACTAATATGTGTCACAACACATTTAATTAAAATAAAGTATATTTGCGGCACTATCTAGACTGGTAGATACTCTAAGTATCGTCCTGGTGAAAGACCACCATTCAGAATGGAAACGTTGCTTGAAATAGCTTTAGCCGTACGTCAAATTTCTAAGTCGTAAGGTGCAAAATCTTCTTGTACCCCGTCTTTCATCAATATTCCCTGAATTATCAGTTGGGTAACCTTGTATTTGTTGCTTTTATGGTGTGTCCAAGATATTAAAGTGTCCTAATTTACAAACTAATTAGCATAATTTCCCAATTATCTAATGGTCATTCGATGACGAACCTTCCCGTAAGTCACCCGATTTGTCAAGAGCGTTTTGAGGATGGCCATATAGCATAACTTTTCAAAAGATTCTGTCTTTTGTGTTAATTTATGATTTAATGCGTACGCCCAATAATAATACTACTTAGTTAATTTATAAAGCGCCATTTTTGTGAAATATCACCTCTTGGGGCTTTAAAAAACTTAAATGCTATGTCCTCATTTATCATAAAACTATCTAAATACCTAAAGCTATAGCTAAAATTACCTTCTTATTATTTACATATTTTTAAGTACAACGCCATTAAGCAATTCAATTCTCTGCCCAGCACCATCAGAAACATACAAACCAAGAGCTCATTTAAAAGCAATATCATTACTCACCTTAAAAACCAAATTTAATTTATTTCTTATTATGTAGATTCTATATCTTCAAATTTGTTATTTACTTTTATTATTTTTATTTTTATTATGTATGTACTATATTTTCGATATTAACATGTTACTATGTAGCTAAAAAAACACTTTTGCAAATTGCCATTCGAACACAGGCTTATGCCTAGTGGGATGGGCAATTATACCAACCAACAAAACAAAATGTATTGTTAAGTAAAATGATAAATAAATAAAATAAAAATAAATAAATTATTTACATTTGTCGCGGGCTGTGAAAAAGCTTCGAACTTTTTGCTAAGCAGTAGATCGAGGATCACTGCATAAAAACATATCATTATACTGGTGAGTTTAGATGCTAACGGGTTAGCCTAGCTTTGTAAATTTACGCAATTCTGTTGTTTATGAATATGATTTTCTGAAGATATGAGTTTTGGGTTTAGCTCTGAACTCTGTCGAGGCTTTTATTATTCTCAGATCATGTGTTAGTCTATTCCCGGCTTTAGGACCTGACTCTCCTGCAGCACGCTCTCCGAGCTTAGTATCTGGTGTGCGTTTAGGCTCCTTCAACCTCCCGATAGGTGGGCTTTTACATTTATAAACGTACATTTAAGACAGAAAATTATTTGCTCATACGAAAAGTAACATTAAGGACTAAATATAAACATTCTACACATTGTGTTTGTGTGATTACTTTAAATCAATATTATACTAGATATTATAGCCTTCTTGTATCAACATTCCGTGCAGTTAAACATCTCAGCCACCTCTGCGTACGTATTACCAACTGCATGCAATCTAGGCACAAGCGAATATCTGATAGACTCTGTCCTGATATAACTGTTACAACTAAATAGAATTTTAGATCGAGTAGTGTTCTCGTTGGTATATGAAAGGCGATGAGGTTCAGTAAATCAGGGCTGTCTATAATACCATTGACAATTTTAAAATTAAAATTGTCAAGTTCAAAAAGATTATTCGATCTCAAAGTTTTAATACGTTTGATTCTTTCATCAAGTAGTTAACACTTGTTTTCAATGGGTAGAATTTTTGTTGATTTTTTTCGATAAAGTCGAATTGGATTTTAAAATTAGCGGACCAGATAGAAGCATTATATAATATTAATGCTTGATCTAGTGCCCATGTTTGTAATTTAATTGAAAATAAGTTACCCCTTTTTGTGTTGACTTATTTTTGAATAAATGTTTTATTCGTAAAAATACTTCGCCCGGCTCTGCATGGGCCTAATGGCATTTTGATTGTATGATAAATTGTTTGTTTATTGTGTGGGTTGGATGTTGATTTGGCCATGGTCATCGAGTCCTTAATACCGTTGCATTATTTACGACATCCAAAAATGACATAATTGAATTAAAGTGACGTTTATTTGAAAAGGAAACCGTTTTGTTTGTTGATTTTAAGATGATGTACATCATAAATAAGGTAGTCAATCAAATAGAACTGTTGAATAACGCAATGGAGATGCTTGTTTATATCTTTCTGTCTCCGTGGTCGAGTGGTTAAGAAGCTCAACCACGAATCCAGAGGTCACGTGTTCAAATCCCAGCGTGCGCAAATAATATAAAATAATTTTAATGCACATGAAATAATATATTGTATATTTGCGGCACGTTCCAGTGTGGTAGATACTCCAAGTATTGCCCTGGTGAAAGACCACCATTCAGAATCGTAAATGGCTTTGACCGTGTTTGGTGCAAGATCTGAATAGCCAGGTACATCGCCTTCCTCTTCCCTATCTCCTTCCCATACCCACTACCTTCAGTCTTACAACATACTCCAATTGGAGATGCCATAGTTCCACTGGCTCCAAATGGTTGGGAGCAATTAGGACCCTTGTGCGGTGAGCACTTTTTTTTTAAATCTGGAGAATGTAATAGAAAACAAGTCCTGACCTGTGGAACTCTTTGGTTATGGAACAAATGCACAAACTGGGCTACGTAGTTAATTAAGTAAATTTGTTGTATTTTTATGATGATTACTCTATACTGTATATAATTGTAGTTACTCGTGTAGTGACAATTTTCCTTGTCCCAGAGTGAATTTTATAACTCGTCGGGATTGCTATATAGCAAGATATAATAATAATAAAAGCTTTAAAGTCAACTCTAATTTAATATATAAATTCATCACCAATGCTTCGACTGTCTGGTGGGTCAAACTTAAAAAGGTACGGCATATTACAAGAGGAACAATTTATCTCTTTGAGGGTCTTCTAGAATTCAACTTTTAAGTCATTACTCGGATGAGTGACCCAAGAAATGAATTTAAATTTAGACGTATCGTCCATTGTTTGAAGTTGAAATGCGTGGGTATATTTTTAAGAAAGGATATTTAAAACTTTTACGACTAAATCACAAAGTTCGAACGAACATTCGGTTTCTGGCTGTTTTAGTTGAAATAATATTATGTTCAGCATTTGTTTGGTCGAAAATACAAAAGCACAAGTCTTGGAGTGAGAATATATATGGAGAGGTACCTTTGCGAAATAGTGTAGTCAGTATTGTTGACTTTATACTGACTCGATAGGAAGAGACAAACATATATTAAAAGATGTTAACTAGCTTTTTAGTTACCGCCCACATGGAATTCTAACAGTTTTAAAAAACATATTTGAACACATTAAACAAAAAATATCAATACACCATTAAAATGATTTATAAAGTCAAAATATCACACAAAAAATAATGACAGAAAGTTTGCCTAAATATTGATGGAAGCTTTTTGTTGATTTTAAGTCTGTACATCATTAAAAATGTGAAAATCTATAGTTCGGTCAAAAATATTTATAACTGTTGAAATACTTTCTGAAAAGTAATGTTTTATAATCTTTGTTTGGTCTTATTTGAACATTCACGTATAGCACATATCACCATCATGTTTAATTTATTTGTATAACCACTGCAAGTTTTTTAAACAACACAAATAAAGGAAATAACCTCGAAATCCGTTGACATAATTTATGCGACTCGATGATGTGAAGTTAGCGCGGACAGAGAACATTCGTACATACTTATAAGTGTTGCGATATTGTGTGATGACTTTTCTTGTTTCTTTATCTCTCATGGTATACGACGTAAAAACCCGGAAAAAGTGATTTATCTCAAATTTGTGTAGGTTGGGTAAACATATTTAGCTCTCTCTCCATGTATATTCTTAATCCATAGTAAAACCTTAAAACTTTTTCATTTAAAAAAAAATCAATATCCCTTTCAAAAGATGTGTAGCAATGTCAATATTATGACTTTTGTAAACAAAGCTTTACGAGCTTTAGTCCTGGGCGGGAAGTTCACAAGTTCGAAACAAAGAAAATTTCGTAAAAAATGTTAATTAGTGTATTTAAATTTTTGTTTCACAGTCGAAAATATTTTAGTCCCAGTTGTTTAAACCTCCGTCACATTTGACATCGTCACATATCGATAATCAACGCCATTAAATGTGACACGGAAGTTCCAACACACGGGTCTAAATATCATCCTCATGATAGACCACCATATAGTATATTTATACATATTGCTTGAATAATATTTTTTTAGAACCTTTACTAATATTAAAAAAAACAGAAGATTTATACATTATTTAATTGATTTTAGCTCTATTTACAATAGTATAAGATTTGAGTAGTCTATATAGGTACTATCGAACATTCACCTTTCTCCCTCTCCTGCCCAATTTCCTATCGTTTCTCAACATACCCTTGAGCAGTGGTCCCCAACCCATGGGCCGCGGTCCGGTAACGGGCCGTAGACCAAATGGTACTGGGCCGCGCAAAAACATTTTTTTTTAAATCTGCATTCAATGAGTCCCCCGCACCCTCTTCCAACACCCTCAGCGGGCCGCGGTAAAATTATCAGACGTTGGCCGGTCCGCGGCGACAAAAAGGTTGGGGGCCACTGCCATAGAGCCATGCTTCTGTGTTTCCTTCCTACTAAAACGTGAGTCTCTTCACTCCTTCCTTTCCTCAATAAGACTCTCTCTATACAGCATCCCTAAAGATGACACAGACCCTGAGAGAAATTATTTTCCTTAGAGCCTGTCTGGGGCCAGTGGGATTATGTCATTCCCGATTGGGGTATGTTGTGGGGCTGAAAAGAGTGGGAAATGGAAGGAGATGGGAAAGAGAAAGGTTAAGAAGTACCGGGCTATTCATTTCTGCTCATCAAACACGGCAGTATCATCTTTTCGTATTTGCTCGAAATTGAAAAAGGTGGAAACGAAACAAAAAAAAACTATCTGAAAATCCCACCATTTTAATAAAGTGAAATTGGTCTCACCGTAGTACTTACCGTGAAATACTACGAAAAAGAGTAATATTCCCAAAATTCATATCCGAGGAAATCCAGAAATGCTCAGAACAAATCTCGGTATGTTATTTCCACAAAAATCCTTTTTAAATGATGCTACATTTATTTGGGTTGTCAAATCGATCATCCTAGAATTGAAGATACCTACTCTCAGCTTCGTTCTGGTGGGAGATCACCATTTAGAGTCGAAACGTTGCTCAAAATAGCTCTAGCTATATTTAGTAACCAGATCAGATTTAACGGACAATCACGGGATGTATAATAACTTCGCTTGCCAAGAAAAATATTACTTGCTTTAATCCACCCATTTCAAATTTTAATAAACATATAATATCCTAACATTAATGGTTATGGCAAACGCATTTTCGTATTTCTATTTATATTGTAATATTGTGTTTATAGTAATTTTTGTTGGAATTTTATTGTATAGTTGAACGGCCCGGTACATGAGAGGTTTCTGTGGGCTTGATTTTATCTTTGTTGGAAGTCTAATTAGTTTTGCATTTCTTGTCCCGTGTCCGTGTATCTCGTAATTGTAATTTATTTTTCCTCTTAATTCTTTAGACATAATTCCTATAATAATTTATGTAAAAAAAAATTAAAATACCTACTTTATTTCACCGCAAAATGTAGTTCTTTCAACATATCTCTAATCCGAAAAATGTTGCTTGTTCAATGATGGAGAACTTAGCTAGCAAATTAATTCAACCTACGTCGTGCGGGTGGAAACCCGAAGCATTCGTCAACTCGGCCACTAACCGGTCTGTAATCGGTTTATAATATAATATCACCTCATGTACGTTGAAAAAAAATCTAGATCCGTGGTCGAGCGGTTGAGATCCTTAACTACGATTTCAGAGTTCGCGGGCTCAAATCCCGGCGTGCGCAAATAATTTTTATATTATTTTATACAATGAATTGTGTTATTTCACAATTCATTGTATCAAATAACATAGTAAAATACATTTGTAAATACATGAAAGTTGCGGAGAGTGGTAGATATTCTCAGTATCGCCCTAGTGAAAGATCACTATTCAGAATCGAAACGATGCTTGAAATGGCTTTAGGCGTGTTAGGCGAACAGATCTGAATATTCCAGGTTCCAGGTACCTTCCAAAATTCCTCTTCCCTATCTTCTTCTCTTCCCCACTCCCATTAGCCTCACAAAATACCCCAATTTGGAATGTCATAGTCCCACTGACTCCCGACAGTTGGAACTCTTGTGCGGTATTCACAAAACAAACTTTAAACTCTTCTTAAAATTAAATTTCATTCTACTTAGATTTAACTGGGCTTTATTTTTCCTCGTACTTTTTAAAGTACACTTTTATGTTGGTAGTATTTCGTCGGGCGTTGCGTCACTATCCTTCCGGTACAAATCCCACCATCCGGTTAGTGGAACCGGTTCGATTTTCACATAAAAAGCGTCCACCTTCCTTTTTCACCCTCGGCCATACTTCACCCAGGTAACCGCGACCAATTTACGCAAACAAACACGTGCGCTACATTATATTCGGACGTGAGCTTCCGTTATTTGTGATCCCGTGATTTACTCTCGCCCGTAGCCTGTGCAGGTACACAGTACGGGCTTCAGGCTGCAGGTAGGCTCAGCTCTGAGCCAAAAGGCGACTGGCGCAGGTCACATTTTTGCCACCCCTTCCCATTTATTTTAAAAAAATAATACCAACATTTTAGAAAAACTTTTTACGTCTAATAAAAAAGCTTATTAGGAATAGTGATAAAAAGTATCTTTCTTATTTTCTACGTGAACCCACGAGTATTATTTATACAAAGTATCGCTTTCACGCAAAATGCCTTCATTGTTAACCACTCGTTTTTGGCAGGTTTCGTCTCTGAAAAAAAATGTATATATTTTTTTTTTAAAAAAGACAAACGTTCCCGGGTTACGAATAAGCTGTCAATATTTGAAAAACTACTACTGTCATCATAATAAGCGGAAGATGTTGCTTGCGCAATGATGGAGGACTGGCATAATATAATACATGAATAAATTAATTAACTCCTGTTGAATGAAAGATGTTAATAGTACTCGTATATTCACACTTTGTTCTAGAGTGAAAAGTACTCAAGGTGTCACTTGGTGAAAGAACGACATTTAGAATAATGATTTTAACTATGATAAGTGGACAGTTCTGAATGGTTAGATACTTCTTAACCTCTGTTTTCCCCCTCTCCTTTCCCTTCTCCCGCATCTTTTCTAGACTCTAGATTTTTGTATTTAAAAAGAAAGACAAACATTCCCGAGTTACAAATAACCTGACAATATTTGAAAAAATCCTACTGCCATCATAATAAACGGAAGATGTTGCTTGTGCAATGATGTAGGACTACTTAGCTAGCAGAGGAATTGAACCTACGACGCCCGGGTGGAAATCAGACGCGTTTATTCACTTAGCTACTAAACCAGTCAAATAGAAACTAACATATCCAAAAAAATATATCAATACTTGTATTGATTAAGGCGCTAAGTACCAACAACTAAATCTGCCTGTAGAGTAACAGAATACTAATTGGTCAAATAAAATTATATGTTGCACACCTTTTGAAAAAATGTTAGTCAATAGTTTGAAGCAATCTCGACAGTTTCCACTATTTAAAAAACTTAAATTAATTTCTCATTTCTATAAAATAGAATAATTAAATTTGAAAGAAAAGTATCTTTGTTTTAACACCACTTTATTAGATACATACACCAACCGGTTTCGGCTCTAAATCAACTTAGGTGAGGATTAAGTACGGGAGGGCTGGTAGGAGTAGGGGTAGGGGAGTGGAAGGGGAACAAATGAAAAATATCTCTATTATAAGTAATAAATATAATTTTAATATTTATAGAAAACCTATTTTTACTGAAACAGTAATTCACAGTACTTCCAACCACCCCATTTCCCACAAACTTTCGGCTTTCCTCTGGAACGTGCCGTAAATATACTTTTTTATTATTTTTATATGAATTAAATGTGTTATGACTCATATTAATTAAATAAAAGTTATTGGCGCACGCCGGGCTTGAACCCGCGACCTTTTGATTCGTAGTCGAGCGTCTTACCACTCGACCATGGAGGCCGTCAGTTGGGACTATGGTTCGGTATTCACTATATTAAAAAAGATGAAATAATATTTCTATAACCACCCTTCGAGGGGTGGGTGCTTATATTCTTTGAGGGCTATGTCCTGCGTTAATTAATATTAAACATATTTATAGCTTGCGGAGTACTTGGGGTAGCCAGAGAGTAGAGGGGAGGTTTCTTGGTCCAGGGACCTCCCTTTATCTCTATATTAAAATTCAATTAAGTTAAGGCACCTAGTTCTAGAGAACACAGACAGTCAAACAACATAATTACAAACATAGATATAAGTAGAGATGTGTTTATACGAAAGTATTTTTGTTTTTCTTTTTAAATTCCAGATATCGTATCGCAAACGGTAAAAAGACAGATTCAGTCAGGCCCTAGTGGGGGGGAGTGGCTGGTGTAGAAGATAATCAATGGGATCTTGCGGATTTAATGACTTTATCGAGATAAGATAAATGGATCTCGATCTCCTCCCAGTTTTCGTCTATTCTGCTTTTACTTTTCTAATTCCAGTGGCGCGGCGTGTCCCAAACATCTTGATCTAAATGGGCTCCCGTATTAAATGATCGGTTAATTCGGTATCTGCGCCCAGGGGTCGAGAACCTGTGCCATAAATGCACGTTTATATAATTTCTCTAAAGATCGTATACATGGCCTGTTCAAAAGAAAGGGTGAATTTTGAATTTTCGCGGGCTGTGTACATTCGATTATTGATTTTTTTGTTTGTTATGTTGGTACACATATGTTAGTCATATGTTAGCATTATCAGCCATTTTGGATTAGTGGTTTGTTTTTGGCAACTGGAAAGGTTAGTCACGTTTTTGTGTGCTCTTCGATTTTTCACTTTTGAAAAAAAAATGGATTCCCGCGAAAATTCAAAATTCACCTTTTCTTTTGAACAGGTCTCGTAACAAGCGCTATATCTAATTTTAACTGTGAAAGGTCGGAGATCCATCCAAAGGCTGGCCATTGCAGGCAGAGCCTTTCCTCGCACGTTCAATAAATCAAAAACGGATATGAATGTAATATATATTTATGTGCGCCCCACTGTTGAATTTAGCAGCCGCCTCAGGTCTGGAGCCCCTAAATAACCTGAAAAATAACCCTTGACTCTGTGCAGAAACTGGCGGTCCGTTTGGTAGATTCTTCTGTCTTTCTCATTTCCACTTACATAACCTAACCTAACCCAACCTTTTTCTTTCCCATCTCTTTCCTCTTCCCACTACCTTCAGCCTCACAACATACCCCAATTGGGGATGCCATAGTTCCACTGGCTCTAGACGGTTGGGAGCAGATGGGACTCTTGTGCGGTATTCACAATAAAAAAATCTTATCAAACGGATTGCAATCTTTGGAGCACAGACGTCAGATGGCAACGCTGTGCTTGTTCTATCGGTATTTTAAAGGAACATGCTCCGAGGAACTAGCATCATTAATCCCTTCGGCACCGGTGCATAGTCGGGAAACTCGTCAAACGCGCGCCCAACATTTGTACACGGTCGACATTCGAAACATGACTATAACATGAACCTCTCAAAAATCAAGGTTCACTCACTCCTTACTTTCCTCAATTAGACCCTCCATGCAACATCTCCAAAGATGAGATTGGTCCCGAGGGAAATTATTTCCTCCTTTTTGCCTCCTGTGTGGAGTTAATGCAAAAAAATATTATTCGGTTAACTGGAAATCAAACAATGAAGATCATGTGCAAAAAGAAGATTAATCTAGTTTTGCAGTCGGTTTTTGAAGGCACGCTGTGTTTAAGGGGAATGTAACAAAAGAACTCGCGGAACTTTCCATAAGCGGGTAGACCGTCATCAATCTAAGTTATTTGCTTTAAATGCGGTTTGGCTACAGTTCAAAGTTAAACTCTGGAAAGAACGGCTAACCATAAAAGTTACTCTGGCTGAACACATTGCAATTTTCCGCATAACCTGAAAACAAAACCGCAGCTTCCAGTAAGCCGGCTTGCATCTGACACACTAAGATGTATAAAATAAGATTGATGAGTGGTTTATCTATCTGATAACTTGCATTTCAATCTCCCAAACTTAATCGAGATTTATTTTTTCTCTTTTACAAAACAGAGTTAAAAGTACACTCGGTGTCGCACTGGTAAGAGACCACCATTCTGAATCGAAACTTTGATTGAATTGGCTTTAGTTTTGTTTAGTTTACAGAGCTGAATAGCCTGGGGGTTTCGAAATTTTCCAAGGGGGAGTCCACAGCTCCACTAGATCCGGGCATATAGAACTCTTGTGCGGTATCACATATAAAAATGTGAATACTCTTGTAAAACAGTCTAATTAAGGTATATAATATAAAGGTTGTTTCAAGACGTAACGGAAAGCTGTAACCGGCGATTTTTAGCTTATTTGTAATAAAAACCGCCCACGGCCTCTGGCCTCCGTGTTTGATAAATAAGACGCTCAACTACAAATCCAGAGGTCGCGGGCTCAAACCCGGCGTGCGAAAATACATTTGATTAAATTGATAAGTATATTTATGTACCTAACAGATCCAATCGATCCAAAATTCTTTTTAAATGTAACAATAATATCAGGACTAAATCATTTAGATACTCGCTTGTACCTAGATTGCATACAGTGGGTAATTATTTCGCTGAAATAGTAGATATATTCAACTGCACTGAATCTAGTTACAAGAAGGCTATAATATTGCATTATAATATTTCTATTACCTTAATTATGTTTTTGGGTGCTAATCATTTACTCTATGTTATTTTTATGTCACCATTATTTTATGTTATATATTACACTGTTGTGTAAAAGCCCATAAGGGCGTATATAATTAAATATGTAATAACACATTCAATTCATTTGAAATAATATAAAGTAGACTAGCGGCACGTTCAAGAGTGGTAGATAATGTAAATATCACCATTTGTTAACGTTGCTTGATATCGCTTTAGCCGTGTTTGGTGGCCAGATCTGAATAGCCAGGTACTTCTCAACCTTCCGTTTCCCCATCTCCTTCTTCTCTACAATACCTTCAGCCACACAACATACCCCGATAGGGGATGCCATAGTTCGACTGGCTTCAGACGGTTGGGAGCAGTTGGGACTCTTGTGCGGTCTTCACGAAAAATACGTGCTGCAACACCCTCTATGAATTATCTTTATACAAGAAATAAACATCCACGGAAGATTGATAGATTTTTTTCATATCGTTTTATTTAGTTGCTTACGCTTTATATATTATATTTTTTTTGTGACAACTTCAATGTTATCCGTTAAATCAAAAAAAAGTTCCATGTAATGTAGGCTACCAAATAATAAAACAATATAACTTAGCGATTTTAATAATACCATTTTTTTTACATTATTCCACTATTTTTTTATTTAAGACCTGACTGGTTTCACCTTATGACAGATTAAATTGAAGGGGTGAAGAGGTGAAACCGGTCATGTCTTAAATAAAAAAAATAGTGGAATAAAGTAAAAAATTGGTATTATTAAAATCATTAAAACGGAGTTCTACCACGAATTAACAGTTTCAAAATTAGAAACAATAATATAATTTAAGTTGTGATGTGAGCACGTAACATTCTAAAATAAAAATAATAAAAAAACAGTGCATATGATGAATTTATGACGCCGTTCTCACAATAGTCGGTGGTGGTGGTTATCACAATTGCCTACCATGCAGTTGATCAGATTTCGATTCTCGGCGGTGGCATTTTTTATTATTTATTCAAAGGTACGAACATTCAGCTTCACAAAACCTACAAAGTAAACAAATAAAATGAGTGGGATTACATCTTCACTAGTTTTAATTTTTTTTCATCTGATAAGGCTGTCCAGTTGGCCGCCCCTGAGACGAGGTCCTATTTCTGTGCGGGCGGTCAGCAGCCATCAATCACCATCAATGGCGGACAGCGCGTGCCTTATAGCGTGTAGTGATGGTGTGTAACGTATGGAAGGGCACCATAAGCTGTGATGATATGGTGGGAGATGCTGTGATGGCGGGATCCATGGATCTATTAGAAAAGCATTCGGATGCTGTTGTGCAAGATGGGAGTTGGGTGGTGGTGGCAGGGGCGGATCGGGCAAGCTGAAGGTTTTGAGAGAATGCAATAAAACAATAAAAGGTCAGAGCCGGATGAAGAATGAGCAGTTGGAGCAACCTGGCGCTATGGTCGGTAGCTGAGTGGAGAACCCGTCGGATTCCCACCCGGGCGTCGTGCGTTCAATTCCTCTGCTGGCTAAGTCCTCCATCATTGCACAAGCAACATCTTCCGCTTTTTATGATGGCAGTTGACTGGTCATCAGAGTTTTTCAAATATTGTCAGGTTATTCGTAACCCGGGAATGTTTGTCTTACTTTAAAAAAAAAAAAAATACATATATATGGAATTGAACGCATGACGCCCGGGTGGAAATCCGACGCGTTTGTCCACTCAGCAAATTTAAATAAATAAATACCGACTGTAATTTTTCCAATATCATGTCCTCTGAGCGCAAAACTGTATCTTTCTCCAAACTATAAGTAAATAAAATAATAAAAATCTCTGAAGTATGCTTCTTTATATTATGTCTGTATATAATATATATAAATATTAATATACTATAGACTTTATATAGTTAGTAATAAGAATAAGATGTAATGTAAATATACTCTTTAGCGTGTTTTCTGGTATATTCCGAACCTTAATTTTTCGTACTAGCTCTGATAAGGGCTTTAAGCATTTTGGAGCAAATCGGTAATTTAATATTAAAGGCAATTTTATGTTATCAAACTATGATCAAATTTCTGATAACTTTCAGTTAGAGTCGAAAGACTTTTCGACAGAATCTCATTTGTCATATTCTACTTTTCAGGAGAAGCAATACAAGTTTTCAGAAGCTGTATGGATATGTCGACTTTTCTTTTTATTGAAGTGAAATAAAATCCATTAATCAGTATTTAAATGACAAATGATTTTACTGAAAAGTTTTCTGGATAAATTGTATTTCATTATAATAGTTCTTTACGTCGACAGCCTTTTTAAATAAATGTATTTTTCAATGTTCACCATGAAAAGGGAAGAGCATTTTTTGTTAGGTCCATTTAAATAAAACAAAAAACCATACCACAACAGCCAGATATAATTTGCCCTTCATATAAATTGAACCCACAACCTTCCGACTGAGGTCAAATGGATATACCAAACTATGTAGGAATTTAAATTATATCATTAAAGCCATTAATTTCGGTTCCATTTTCAACCAGTTAACAACTAACTAACTAACTAACCATCACGCTGTTTTTCCGCAGGGGTAGGCAGAGAAGTTGCACTGCCATACAACTCTGTCTTGGCACAAAAACCATCTAAGCTTCCCTTTCTTAATCCTATTCATTACGCTTGTATCAGCCTAGCACTCTTTCCGGATATCCACATTTTTAACACGGTCATACATGGTTTTACCGCACATACGCCTGAGGGATCTCATTTCTACAGCACTTAGTCTACTTTTATCCTTCCTCTGCCAGCTCTATACCTCGCTGCCATGCATCAGGGTTGGTATACGCACTCCATTGTGAACTGCTAGCTTTGCCTCTTAGCACATTATTTTATTTGCGCCAACAGCGTACCAACCAGTAAACAATAGCGATGTAATAAAAATAACAGCAAGATTAAAATAACTACTAATTTATTTATTACAGTTTTATAAGTAAGATATAAAAAACTAATCATTTTTAACGTTACTAAACTTTTCGATAATGATTTTAATAAACCATGTTTTTGTCTCGGAGGAACATTCGGAAAACGATTCTCTATCGCAATTTAGTTTAGATCCCTGCCGGTAGATGTCAGCTGTCTCTAAATTTCCACGCAATTTTCTTTATTATGTACATTACCGCCGCTTACGGTTATTGTTCGAACTAAAGGCAAAAATGATCCAGCTGAAATTCTCGGAAAATTTATAGGCTCGTTCTAAGAAGATATTTTCACTATATTTAGTTTATGCAAATCCTTAATTACACTGGAGAACTAACATTAGTTATAGATTTATTGTAACGTTAAAATAATGGTCTAGTTTCATACTATAGATAAAAGTTTAACAATATAAGTCTTAATTAACGATTTCGCCTAAAATTGATTTCGCATTAACTAAATTTCCACATTTGGAAATTACTAATAAATATAAATCCTCAAACTCAAGCATTACCACGTTGCTTAAAGACTCATTTTATTTTTTATAATGAATATAGCACAAGAGTCCCAACTGCTCCCAACCGTCTAAAGCCAGTGAGACTATGGAATCCCCGATTGGGGTATGTTGTGAGGCTGAAGGTAGTGAGGACGTAAAGGAGATGGGAAAGATGAAGATTGGGATGTACATGACTATTCAGATCTGGTCACCAAACACAGCTAAAACCATTTCAAGCAACGTTATTCTTTTTATATGAATTAAATATGTTATGACACGACACATATTATTGAAATAAAAGTTATTTGCGCACGCCGGGTTTGAACCCGCGACCTCTGGGTTCGTAGTCGAGCGTCTTACCACTCGACCACGGAGGCCGTCAATAAACTAACAATGTAATTTTTTATTAACAATGAAATACAGCGCAAAAAAAAATAGGAACTTAGTATTAATATAAGATACAAAATTATAAATAGAAACAAAGGAGAAAAAATAAAACCCTCTGTGCAGTAAATGAGGACGTTTTTACGCTACCGGGAAAAAAAACTGATTTCGAAATTAGGTATTTTCATCTTTAAACGAATTAAAAAAATATTCTTTTAAAAGCGTTATTTTGGAATTTTTTATTAAGTTGACTAATTTTACATTTATCTGGAAGCGAGTTACATAGTGTAAAGGCAATGTATTCCAAAGATTTTATCCCATACTTTGTGGTGTGTGTAAGTGGAATGTGAATTTTATTGTTATTTCGTGTGTTATGTTGGTGGATGTCTTGATTGTAAAGGGGTTTGATGTTAGTGTGCGTTGTTTGCTGAGTCATTTGTAGAATGGTGCTTGTTATTTCATATTTGGGGAGGATCTTGATTGATAATAGTTATTATATTGAAATTAATAATAGCACGAACTTCTTTATATAGGTGAATCGAAGAACTTTGGGAAGCTAAATTTGGTGATCATTATAGTTCGACGACCTCCGTGGTCAAGTGGTTAAAATCTTCGACTGCGAATACAGAGGTCGAAAGTTCAAATCTCAAATAGGTTTAATTTTATTTAATCGGTGTCATTTCACAATTCATTAATTAAAAATAACACGTAGGGTGGTAGATACTCTAAGTATCGCCCTGGTGAAAGACTACCATTCAGTATCGAAACTTTGCTTGAAATGAACCGTGTTTGGTGACCAGATTTGAATAGCCAGGTACTTTCTGAAGTTTCTCTTCTTAATCTTCTTTCCCTCTCCACTACATTCAGCCTCACAACATACCCCAAATAGGGATGCTGTAGTCCCATTGTTTCAAGACATGGCGGTATTCACACAATACAAATTAAAAAAAAACACATGGAGTATTAAATTTTAAGTTTATTTTTTATGTTTTTGACTGTTTAAAAATGATTTGAATATTTTCATAAATGATTATAAATTAAATTAAATTAAAAAACGATCCAAAGTATCTAACATACGGTCCGAATTTGACTATGACGTAGGTTATATAGATATACATATGGAAATAGGTACCTACCTGTAACTATATCTGAATAATCAGATATTCCTGGCCTATTATTTCCATAATCTTTTTCTGTCGTAAAGTACATAGATATATCACAAACCATAACTCAAATTTGGGGGTACCATAAAAACTGAACCAGTAAAAATCTCCCATATCTCTGCACAGTGGCGTAGATATTAACCCACCACTCAAATGGGCAAGCCCCCTTTCACTACGAATGTTTATTTCATAAAAAGATTTTTTTTATTTATTCGTTTAATGGTAAAAATCGAATCGAAAGTTTTCGGTTAGTAATATTTATATAACGCATCTGGGTTACATGCGCCTTAGCTGAAGGTTACTTTGTAATATTCTAATACAAGCAATTCTACTAATGATATGCGAATTTCCTCTGGGTCGTTAAAAAAATGTCCTCCAGTGAATAAAATCTTTTAACCGTAATCCTTTTAATTTTATGAAAAATATACCAAAATATCAATAAGAGATGCAGCTTAAAAACCAGCTGGGGCATTTTAAACGTTTTACCCAACATAACAGTACGAATTTCAAAAAGTGTTTTAAAAATATTGTTTAAGAATTGTATTCACTAGAAACCTTAGATAACTACCCTTATAGACGGGTAGTTATCTGACAGCCTGTATGGTCGAGTGATAAGACGCTCGAATACAAATCCACAGGTCACGGGTTCCAACCCGGCGTGCGCAAATATATATTTTTATTAATATGCGTCATAACACACTTAATTGATATAAAAAATAAAATATAGTATATTTACGGCACGTTCCAGAGTGGTAGACACTCCAAGTATCGCCTTAGTGAACGACCACCATTCAGAATTGAAACGTTGCTTGAAATGGCTTTAGTCATGTTTGGTGACCAGATTTGAATAGCCAGGTACTTCCCAACCTTCCCGTTCCTAATTTCCTTCCCCTCCCCACTACCTTCAACCTCGCAGAATACCCCTATTGGGGATGCCATAATCTCACTGGCTCTAGACGCTTGGGTGCAGTTGAGACTCTTGTGCGGTATTCACGTAAAAAAATAGAATTAACAGATTAATAATTCCGCGTGCGCAAGGAAGAACGGAATGAGTGAAAAAAAACAAGTTTTAAGTTAAGTATGCAGAATAAATTGTTCCTTAGATACATATATAGTACGAAAAAAATTAGATGTGTCAGAAAATTACATAATGAGGTATTATTTTTTGATAAAGGACATGATTACACACAAAAAACGAAAATCCTAAATTTTATTTTGGCTCTCCTGAACTTCTAAATTAATTAATTGACTCCTTACGTTCTTCGCTTAATTTGTAGTTTTGCTTGTACTAGAAAGCCAAGAAGTGGTATTTTTGGGTGCTGACCCCTGAATAAAATTTTTGTTATATGTACGCCGTTATAAGATATAGTACGCGTTCCTTTAGGTTATTTGATACGTTGATAAACGCCCTTCTGAAAAAATGTTCAGAATATAAATAGCGTTTATATAACAGAAGCAGGAAACATTTTGTTTCAGATATCAGAGAAATTCTGAGACTGCCATCTCTAATAAAATCTTTCAACCACTTCCAAAAATAACCGGTTCCTGAAATATCAGACTGTCCAGTGATAGCAAAATCACCGGGACAAAGTAACTGAGACAGGAATGCCGACCATCTCTAATTTTAACAGCTCATATTTGAATAGGAAAATTGCTCTAACTAACTAACCATAACGCCGTTTCTCCGCAGGGGTAGGCAGAGAGGACGGACCGCCATACAACTCTGTCTTGGCACACACTCCTTGCTTCATTCACATTTATACATCGTCTCATACATACTCTTCTGTTATTCTGACTCTTCACATGGCCCGATATTATTATTTGATTCACTTCATCGTGCCATGTCTTTTTCGGGCGTCCTCGACTCAGTGGCGGCTCGTGAGTTTTTAGTGTGCTAGAGTTCTAAGATTGACAAATACGACATCGTTAGTGTTGCTGTAGCCGAAAATGATTTTAATTTTTTTTCAAGATTTTATTTTTTGTATGAAGATTTTCAGGATTTTTCAGTTTTGGTGGTGCACTGCACGGATTTCTGAAAAATCTTCATACGAAAAGTTGAAATTTCGAAAAAAAAAAAATGTTTTCGGCTAAAACAACATCAATGATGACGTTTTTTTTCAATCTTACCACTTTAGCACACTAAAAACTCACGAGCCGCCACTGCCTCGACTTCTTCTTCCATTCACTTTCGCATCATATATTCTTTTCACACTCCTTTCTTCGTTCATTCGCTCTACATGCCCAAACCATCTAAGCGTCCCTTTATTGATCATATTCATCACGCTCACATCAGCCTTGCATTCTCTTCAAATATGCATTAAGGCGATCCAATCAAACCGACTCAAAGGAAATGGTTTTATTTTATTTTATGAAACTCAGAAATATTAAAATGTTTTCGTGTCAGAGTCTAAAAACCCGATTTTCCACTTTAAACAATACGAAAAAATCGGAAAAATGTTTGTTAGTCGGAGATTTAACTCTTCAAAGATTTTTTAGAGGCTTGAAACTTTTTTTGTTCTAAGCTTATATAAAGACACGCTTACAAAAAAGCTCGGTTAAAGCAAATGTCAAGATGTTCTCCTATTGGCAGTGGCGGCTCGTGAGTTTTAAGTGTGCTACAGTGCTAAGATTGAAAATACGATATTGTTAGTGTGTTGTAGCCGAAAAAGATTTTTATTTTTTTTCAACTTTTTATTTTTTGTATGAAGATTTTCAGGATTTTTCAGTTTTGATGGAGGATGCACTGCACGGATTTTTGAAAAATCTTCATACAAAAAGTTGAAATTTCGATAAAAAATAATAAATGTTTTCGGCTTCAACAACATCAATGACGACGTTTTTTATCAATCTTACCACTCCAGCACACTAAAAAGTCACAAGCCGCCACTGCATATTGGCAGTATTTAATTAATATCCAAAATATTTCTAGAGGATTAAATTTCCAAATAAAAAAGATAGGAATTTGCGTTGTTTTGAATCGCATTGCCTTTAAGACGAAAAAAGTTTCTAATATGCACTAATGACGGCCTTCATGGACGAGTGGTAGGACCCTCGACTACAAATCCAAAAGTTGCGGGTTTAAAACCGGCGTGCGCTATTAAATTTTATTTAATCAATATCTGTCATAACACATTAAATTCATATAAAATAATATATGGCATATTTGCGGCACGTTCCAGAGTGGTAGATACTCTGTATCGCCTTGGTTAAAGACCACCATTCAGAATCGAAACGTTGCTTGAACTGGCTCTAGCCGTGTTCGGTGACCAGATCCGAATAGCCAGGTACTTCATGACCCTCCCCTTACCCATTTTCTTCCCTTCCCCACTACCTTCAAACTCACAATATGTCTCTCTTATGCAGTATTCACTATAAAAAAATAATAAATAATAATATTGACTAAAAAGACTCAAATATGCATTATGTATGTTGTAATATGCAAATATTTATGTAATCCGATGTCTAGTAATAACGATACCTTTTTAAACCGTGTTTTGATAAACAACAGACAATAATTTGTTCAATCAGTGAGGCGTGTTTGTCGTAATCTTGAAGTGGCAATCCGATTGACAGATTGATGCCTCTCCTCCAGATTAGGCAGTGAAACTATATGCCCCGGAGCTGGAGAGGAATAACAACATAATATCTTACAGTGGCATATTTGGATAATTTAGTAATGGTAATAGAATACACAAGATGGCCCTTTGACGCCATTTCGACAGATCTCGATGACAGTCGTATGATGACAAGACTTCCACGTCATGAGTCGCTTGACGCCAAATTTGTGTGCATGTGTGGATGACCTGAAGAAGCGTATCAATTATGTGGTATTGAAGAGTTCCGAAGCAGGGCGGTAAGATCTTTGAAGCGTAAACCCATTTAAAAAAAAGTGAACACCGTATGAAAGTCTAAACTACTCCAACCCGTCTAGAGCTAATGGGACTTTGGCATCCTTAATAATTGATGTATGTTGTGAGGGAAAGTGGTAGGAAGAGGAAGAAGATGGGAAAGAGGAAGGTTGGGAAGAACCTGGATATTCAGATCTGGTTAGCCATTTCAAGCAACGTTTCACTTCTGAACGGTGGTCTTTCACCAGGGAGCTACTTAAAGTATCTAGTACTCTCGAACGTGTCGCAAATATACTACATATTTTTTTATATTAAATAAATTGGTTAAGTTAGTGTTCACATGAAAAAAAGCTTATATCTACTAGGTTTGTTAATTATTTAGGAAGAAAAAGTCGGGGACGCCCGAGGAAGACATGGCAAGATCAAGTGAATCAAACACTTGAATCGGGTTACGTGAAGAGTCAGAATAGCAAAATATCTCGAAACCATTTTAAAAAAAGTAAATACCGCATAAGATTGGATTATTACAGTGTCCAAACTGCTCCAAGCCGTTTAGAGCTAGTGGGACTATGGTATCCCTAATTGTAGTATGTTGTGAGGCTGACGGTAGTAGAGAGGGAAAGGAGATGGGGAAAAGGAAGGGGAAAGTACCTGGATATTCAGATCTGGTCACCAAATACGGATAAAGCCATTTCAAGCAACGTTTCTATTCTGAATGGTGGCCTTTCACCAAGGCGATACTTACCGGTATGGGCGAGTATCTACCACTCTGGAATGCGCCACAAATATACTTTTTATTATTTTTATATAAATTAAAATGTGTTATGACACATATTAATTAAATTAAAGTTATAAGCGCACACCGGGTTTGAACCGGCGACCTTTGGATTCGTAGTCGAGCGTCTTCCCACTCGACCATGGAGGCCGTCTTTAAATTGCTGTCGAAAATATATTCGTCAACGTAAAAATGATATAATATAATATGTGAACATATCAGATTTGGGACACCATAGTTCCAATTGTGTTATGCACATGAAAAAAAATAAAAATTTCATCCTGGATGTTTTTATTGTGGTTCTTTTGAAGTTTTTAAAATTTTCACCTTTAGTGTAGGTAGGGCTCATCTGGATTTTTGTATCTCAATGCCTCTGACATCTGTTTATAATCATTCAGCTTGTTTATTTATTCAAATGCCTCAGATACTCACCGTTCGTTCGCGATACATTTTCATTGTCAAGTGGCAGAAGGAAGGATTGAACAGGTTAGGAGTTGAAGTATAACGAAAATAAAATACTATAAATTTTGTGTGTTTGATTTTAAGTACTACTCGTTGCACGTAAACAATAAGTTGGGATGTTTGACTTACACTCCAAATCAAATTGTTTGAAGTTTAAAGTAAAATAATATCACCCAAAGTCGAATGAACCATACTCCACCAAAGGGTACCGTAACAGATAATAATAAAATTACCATAAAATTATCGAAATATGTAAAACTGTAGTTAGAATCACCTTTTATTTATTAATATCAACATACGAGGCCTGTTCAAAAGAAAAGGTGAATTTTGAATTTTTGCGGGCTACACATATGTTTATCATATGTTAGCATTATCAACCATTTTGGATTAGTGGTTTGTTTTTGACAACTGGAAAGGTTAGTCACGTTTTTGTGTGTTCTTCGATTTTTTACTTTTGAAAAAAATGGATCAAATAATAAAATCCATGATTTGTTTTTCCACAACTCGCGAAAATTCAAAATTCACCTTTTCTTTTGAGCAGGCCATGTATGTCGCGGGGGGTAAAAAAAATTCTGACTTCTTGTGTGGGCTTGTGTAGTTTTGTGTAGCCAGCCTCCGTGATAGAGTGGTAAGACGCTCGACTACGAAGGAAATGTATTCAGCCACACGAAAGTATAGTAAAACGACATCAAAATCTTCAAATTTCTTGATCATTTATTTTTTTATTACACAAGGTAAAAAAAAATCAACTCTCCGAATATAAGTAGGTAGAACCAATTAAAGGCCCCACGGCAAGAACCTGCTAACTAACATTTTTTGTCATTTTTTTTGGCCTCAGTATTGTCATAAACAAAATATAGCATATATATATATATATATATATATATATATATATATATATATGTTAGGTATGTTGTGAGGCTGAAGGTAGTGGGGAGGGGAAGGAGATTGGGAAGAAAAAGGTTGGGAGGTACCTGGCTATTCAGATCTGGTCACCAAACACGGCTAAAGCTATTTCAAGCAACTTTTCGATTCTGAATGGTGGTCTTTCACCAGGGCGATACTTAGAGTATCTACCACTCTGGAACGTGCCGCAAATATACTTAAACCTAAAAAACCGTTGACTTGTGTTCATTTATGTCGTATATCAAAACATGTGGGCGGACTCAATGGAGACGCGGGATACGAAAAACATCCTAACAATACTTTAAAGCGGTGTGATAATTTGGGAAATTTTGCTGTCTCTTACATTCTCATGGTGTACTACGTAAAAGCCAGGAGAAAGTGATTTATCCCAAATTTGTATAGGTTGGGTAAAAATAATTAGCTCTCTCAAAATATACCATATTGTTACTCCAAGATTGGGGCGGTAAAAATTTCATATTGATCTGATTGAATTTCTGAAATATGAAATTTGCACATCTCGCTGCTTACTGCTTTGGGTTTTCTTTTCCAGGCTCGTTTTAGTTTCCATTCATACACCTGCTAGGTTATTTATTTACAGATTCACTTAGTTGCCATTCCGTTGAACGTAAGATTGCAAACTGCTCAGAGTGGTGCTAAAATTCCACGCAAACCTTCCGCCGTCCAGTCGAGCGGCATATCTGATCGGCCCCGCTCCATTCAACAACACGCGTACACTTGCTGTTAGCGGGATGCCCGCGGTACGTGCTACCCACTGTCCAACCAATAAGTTATGGCCTCAGAGCAATAATATACGGGAGGGAGCGCTTCTGTAGTCAGTATTGATAATTTTTGCCTGACTCGGGCGTGGCTAGGACTAGGGCTAGGGTATTAGTACATGGCCTGTTCAAAAGAAAAGGTGAATTTTGAATTTTCGCGAGCTGTGTACATTCGATCATCGATTTTTTTGTTTGTAATGTTGGTACACATATGTTTATCATATGTTGGCATTATCAGCCATTTTGGATTAGTGTTTTGTTTTTGACAACTGGAAGGGTTAGTCACGTTTTTGTGTGTTCTTCGATTTTTTACCCAGAAGGATTAGAAAAATTAATTAACTAACCATCACGCCGTTTCCCCGCATGGGTAGGCAGAGAGGACGGACCCCCACACGACTCTGTCTTGGCACACACTCCTTGCTTCATTCACATTCATACATACTCTTCTGTTATTCTGACTCTTCACATGGCCTGACTTAAGTATTTGGTTCACTTGATGGTGCCATGTCTTCCTCGGGCGTCCTCGACTTCTTATTCCATTCGCTTCCACGTCATATATTCTTTAATTTTATTTCGCGCGCTGTGAAAAAATTTCGGCCTCTTTGTTTGGCAGTAGATCGAGAATTTGCCAATCATTGCGTAAAAAGATACTATTATGCCAGTGAGTTTAGATGTTAACGGGCTAGCCTAGCTTTCTATATTAGGGCAATTTGGTTATTCTTTTATTTATGGATGTGAGTTACTAAACATATGAGTTTTGAGTTTAGCTCTGAACTCTGTCGAGTCTTTTATCATTCTTAGATCATGTGGTAGTCTATTCCAGGTTTTGGGACCTGACACTCCTGCAGCATGCTCTCCGAACTTAATGTCTGGTGTGCGCTTTGGTTCCTTCAACCTTCCGATAGCCGATGACGTTGCTTATCTAAGAGTTGACTATGGCATATTGGAATCTTTAGGAATACACAGTTCCGATAAATAAGCCGGAGCCATTCCGTTAATTGATTTAAATACCATCCAGCAAAGCTTGAACTGGATTCTTTCGGGACATTTAAGCCAGTGAAGATTTTTAATGTGCTCTGAAATATGGGAATATTTTAATACGCCGGTGATAAGTCTTGTCGCGGCATTAAAAATCAGTTGTGAATTTATTATAGTATAATAATTTCATTTTTTTTCACGAAAATTAACGTTCAACAAGAGATAACAAAATTAGTGGGATAAGTAGAAAAATATCCCTTTCTATATAACTTCACCACCTTGCACACCACACAGAAAACTAACGATTTGGATCACTTGTGAGTAGCCCACGTGTGGGGAGCTGCATCACTAAAGAGTTAGTAACCGGCTAGTAATTTAATCACAAACCAGTTCAGTTTCTTTTGAGTATCTCCAATTGCATACGGTCTAACTCATTTTAGCTGGAATGTCATTATAAAGTTGCGGGCTTGGTGTGCAAGTGATATTTACCTTCTTGTTTTTTTTCCTTCTGAATTCAGTGTATCTCCAATCGTGTCCTTTTATTTCATAATTATAACATTTTAATTGATATTAAATTAACCAAGGAGATAGCAACAATTGTCAATCAAATAAAAGTCAATCAATTAGCATAAACTTATCGGAATTCATGACAGTAATACCGAGCTAGAAGCCATACTTCCTTAGGAGGGCAGTACGAACCTTCAGGCATTTCACCCACCCTGTAGCTCGTTTGATTGAACGGCTAGATACTGATATGTGTATCGATACAAGTCTTTGCTTTTATCCACGGTAACTGATCGCTGACTTTCGGGACACCCTGTGAATATCAAATAGCGAATATAAATTATAACGTCTTTAGAAGAACTATAAGCGCTGTCTACTACCGACAGAGTTACGCATTCCGAGGTGTGCTGAACCTAGTTAAACTGTGTGCCAGAAAGCAAGGAGAAGATAACCTATCGTTGGCTATAAGAAAATCAGCTTCAGTTTGAAGGATCTTGGTATATGCGTTATGCTTATGAGTTCTATGTGCAGGTTTTTTTCCGGCGTTGGAATATTAATTAATTTTACTGGCTCTAATTTATGAATGAGTTTATTTTTAACCTCTAGGGTGCCGGAGTGTCCTATAGGACCCGGGCATTCATCATTATTTTTTCAGGAGTTTTTACCTTCTATAACTTGTGGCTCTCATTCAATGTTCTCTTTTCAACAAAATAATCAATACATAGAAATATTTTGCTGTGCGTTAAGTTCAGTATGAGTTGAGTAAAACATATTTGAAGATTGCTTACGTCAGTACGGCAGAAAAAATCGACATTTCTGTTTGTATTTACAGAAAAACCTCATGCGTTTTTATTTTTATTTGGAAGGAAATGTATTCAGCCACACGAAAGTATAATAAAAGGACATCATTTTTTTAGTGGCTTAAGGTAGAAAAAACAAACTCTTCGAATATATGTAGGTGGAACCAATTGAAGACCCCACGGCAAGAACCTCTTAACTAACATTTTTGTTAAAAATGAGTTAGAGACGGCCTCCATGGTCGAGTGGTAAAACGCTCGACTACGAATCCAAAGGTCGCGGGTTCAAACCCGGCGTGCGCCAATATCTTTTATTTAATTAATATGTGTCATAACACATTTAATTCATATAAAATAATATAAATTTTACTTGTGGCACGTTCCAGAGTGGTAGTTACACTAAGTATCGCCCTGGTGAAAGACCACCATTCAGAATCGAAACGTTGCGTGAAATGGCGTTAGCTGTGTTTTTTGACCAGATATGAGTAGGAAGGTACTTCTCAACCTTACTATTCCTAATCTCCTTCCACTCCCCACTATCTTTAGAATCACAACATACCCCGAATTGGGTATGCCATAGTCTCACTGGCTCTAGACGATTGGGAGCAGTTGGGACTCTAGTGCAGTATTCACAGTAAAGAAAAAATCTCACTAAACTAATTCTGGTACGCTCTATCCAATGAACACACTTTCAGATGGTGAAAATGGCACGAACATGGAAAATTAAAGAATTGAACATGTTAACTGCAATTTTTTTTTACAACTGAAATAATATATTAAATTTAGTATGTTAGCTTTAACATTAATGAAAAATAGTTTGTGAATTTGTGATGATACACACTTTTTTTTTGATACACAAAACGCAAAGTACTAAATATCTCAGAATGACTTGACAGTTAGTTAACAGGTTCTTTCCGTCTTCAATTATTACTATTCAAGAGTATTTATTTCATTTGGCCATTAATAGCGAATGTTTCACCTGGTATATTTTATACCACAGCTTTTTTCTATAGTGCCCGAAAAAGTGTTTGCAAATTAGACTGATAGCAATCATTCTGCTAGATGGGCTTTGTCATGAAAACTGATTGACCGCTGATTGGAACGTCAGTTCTTTGTACAAGTAGCGATTGACTTATCTAGTTAATTATTACGGTGGCAATATTATTATAACATCGGCAATCAAAAACCAATCGCTGTTTGTTATTGTCGTGTTTCGCTTTGAATAATAATCGGGATAAAAGTAATACAACTTGTTGTTGATAATAATAACAGTGAACCTAAAATAAACTCATTAATAATCAGTATTCACCAACTTTGCATTATAAAAATACATCGTAAAATCATATTTAGAGAAATACAACTTATAAAAATTCATACCAGATAGATATATAAAATAATAAACTAAAAGTAACTTGTAACTAGTAAAATCATGCAGCAATACTGATAAATATAATTAAAGTTAAATCATGGTTTACTATCCCCTGACATTCCAAAAATAGTAAATAAGCCATAGAATAAGAACAACCTGTACTAGTCTGAAGATGGCCGTTGTAGGCTGAAACCGGTCCACTCAAAAAATAAAAAAGTGGAATAAAGTTATAAATTTGTTTTATTAAATTATTAAATCAATAACAGTGAGTTTATATAGTTCACCTTGAGTGCGCTTTACAATAAATTAACTATCCTAATATAACAACAAGAAAATAATGTGTAACCTTAGAGTATATAGAGTGGTATCAATCCAAGGCAGTGTAGTCAGTTTTAGATGATTTTTACCTGACTTGGCGGACCTGGGCATGACTAAGACCAAGGCTAGGGTATTTATACATTCATATCACATATCGACATAATGTTTTTGTTTATTCGTATTACCACATTTTCACAGTATTGATATCGACAAAAATATAGCATCTAACGTAAAAAACCATTTAGTTGTGTCAAGTTTAGTGGCATAATAACAAATTTGGGCGGAATCCCGCGGTGACACAGGAGGCCAAGATCATTGTGACAGTACGTAGAAGCGAAGTGTTATATTTGTTGTCTCTTTCTCTCATGGTGTACGACGAAAAGATTCGGAGAAAGTGATTTATCGCAAGTTTGTATCGGTTGGGTAAGAATAATTAGCTCTCTCTCCATACATTGTTTCTCCAAGGATAACAGATACGTATGCAAATTAAAACTATTGAAAATTATGATCGTTATATTCGGATATGGGTATAAAAGTGCATGTGTACATTAACAGACAGCATCCGTAGTCGAGTGATTTAGACGCTTGACTACGAATCTAGAGGTTCAAATACCGGCGTGCGCAAATACATTTTGTTTGATTAATGTGTGATTTTTCACATTTGATTCATATTAAAAAATATATGAAATATTTGTGGCACGTTCCAGAGTGGTAGATACTCCGAGTATAGCCCTGATAAAAGATCACCATTTAAAATCGAAACGTTGCGTAAAATGGCTTAGCCGTGTTAGGTGACCAAATCTGAATAGCCAGGTACTCCCTGAACTTCCTCTTACCCGTCTCTTTCCCTTCCCCGATACTTTCAGCCTCACAACATACCCCGGTCAGTTGGGACTCTATAAAAATAAAATAAAAGTGGAACGGGCAACAAAAGAGAAAGGGAATCGCTAATCAGTTTTTACCTTAGAGTATACTAGAGGTAGCCCAAGCCAAGGTAGTGAAGTCAGTTTTGGACTTGTTTTTAATGATTTTAACATGACTCGGCACAAATGGGCGTGGCTACGGTATTTATACATCCATTCATATCACATATCGACATAATGTTTTTGTGTATTCGTATAGCCACTTTTTCACAGTTTTTTATCAACAAAAATATAGCATCTAACCTAAAAAACCGTTTAGTTGTGTCAAGTTTAGTGGCAAAATAAAAAATGTGGGCGGAGTCCCGTCGTTAACCAGCGAAGATAGCCAGCTTAAGATCATTGCGACAGTATATAGAAGCGGTCCAAGAAATTTGTTGTCTCTTTCTCTCTCATGGTGTACGATGTAAAAACTCGGAAAAGTGATTTATTACAATTTCGGATGGGTTAAGTAAAACAAATTGGCTATCCCTCCATATATTGTTACTTCAAGGTTTTTACAAAATAAACACTAAAATGCGTAAAATTCTAAAGATCATTATTTTTGTTTCTTTGTGTAATATTGTTATTAGTAAAATGCCCTAGGAATGATTTCGCACGAAAGAGGCTATCTAACTAACCATCACGCCGTTTCCCCGCAGGGGTAGACAGAGAGAACGGACCGCCATATAACTCTCTTTTGGCACACACTCCTTGCTTCATTCACATTTATACATCGTCTCATACATACTCTTCTGTTATTCTGACTCTTTACATGACCCGATTTTAGTCAAATTATCCATTCAATTTCGCATCATATATTCTTTTCATACTCATTTCTTCGTTCATTGGCTCTATATGCCCAAACCATCTAAGCGTCTCTTTCTTGATCCTGTTCATTACGCTCACATCAGCCGTGCATTCTTTCCGGATATCCACGAAAGAGGCGCCATAGAAAATAAAAATAATCTTAAAATGTAAAATAGGAAGATGCTTGGGTTTTTTAAAGTTTTTTGTTGATTTATAAAATCACAAATTAAATAAATAATCAAATAATATGTATCAATAAATCTCCTCTTCATATAAGTATTTTTTATTTGTTTTATTTCGGTTATTTGCTGTATTCACTATTAAAAAAAGCAGTGTTATCTGTATATTATATTAACTACCTTCAGAACAGGTTCTAATGACCTAGTGAGGTAGGTTATGTAAAAAAAATATGTAAAAAAACAAAAAAATTAAAAAAATGCAGTGATATTCGAGGCTGAAATATTTCTTTTCACTATGATGGGAATCGATCTCGCCAACTCCGGACTCGAAGTTAATGGCGTAGACCATTACGACACGGAGGCCACAATGTGGTCAGATGCTTGAGGTGGCGTTGCCAGTTAACTGATGGCCGTGTGGTTAGCGTACGTGTCTTTCGGTTCGGGGTCGATAGCTGAATAAATTACTTATCAGGCCTATAACATTTATCAGCTCGTATGCGGGTTCGATTTTACCGTAGCTAACTAACCATCACGTCGTTTCCCTGCATAGATAGGTAGAGAGGATGTACCGCCATACAACTCTGTCTTGGCATACACTCCTTCACACACTTCGTTCACGTTCATACGGCGTCTCATACATACTCTTAATATAATAATAATTTTCCAATTTTTATAGCGCCGTTTTCGTGAAAGTAAATCACCTCAAGGACGCAAACTCTGTTACTCTTCTGTTATTCTGACTCTTGACATGGTCCGACTCAAGTGTTTAATCCACTTGATCGTGCCATATCTTTTTCAGGCGTCCCCGGCTTTTTCTACCATTCAATTTCACGTCACATATTTTCCTTACACTCCTTTCTTTGTTCATCCGCTCTACGTAAGTAATTTAATTAATTTGTAATTTTTATTTTTTATTTATTTTTATTTATTATTATTTTATTTTTTTCTTATGAATTTCTATTCATTTTTATTTGCTAATATTATTATAACTATGTATATCAATATCAATTATGGAAGGTATTGCATTGCACTTCTTCTGCATACCTTCTGGAATAAAACATTATTATTATTATTATTATTATCTACATGCCCAAACCATCTAACTAACTAACTAACTAACCATCACGCCGTTTCCCCGCAGGGGTAGGCAGAGAGAACGAACCGTTAATAACTCTGTCTTGGCACACACTCTTTGCTTCATTTACATTCATACATCGTCTCATACATACTCTTCTGTTATTGTGACTCTTCACATGACCCGATTCAAGTATTTGATTTACTTGATCGTGCCATGTCTTTCTCGGGCATCCTCGAATTCTTCTTCCATTCACTTTCGCATCATATATTCTTTTCACACTCCTTTCTTCGTTAATTCCCAAACCATCTAAGCGTCTCTTCCTTATTCCTATTTATAACGCTTACATCAGCCTTGCATTTTTTTTCAGATATCCACATATCTAGCACGATCATAAATGGTTTTACCGCACATACGCCTCAAGGATCTCATTTCTATAGCATTGCGACTACTTACATCCTTCCTCTGCCAGTCCCGTGCTTCACTACCATTCAAATGCCATTCAGTTTTTGATCAGGGTAGGCAGTAGGAAAAACAGCGGATTAATTGATAATAAATCAATCACAAGTGGTACCAACAGATGTCACTGACTGTTATTGCATTTTTTTCTGTAAAATCATTGCCTAGACATTAACACAGACGAACCACGTGAACGCACACACAGCTCACAGTATACATACATACATATTTCGTGTAGTCTAGTGAACACAGATAATCTACTCTGACGTAGGCGGCGTTTGGGCATAGGTAGTTACTGCTTTTTACACGTTATAGTAAGACGATCGGTGGGGCGCTCGCGGCGGTGCGATCAGCTGAACTTTGCGCGTAATTTTGAAAGGTTATATTTATTTTTGGAATAATTTCATATTATTTAATCTAATATAATTCATATTTTTATACGAGAACGGAAGGGTAGGCAGTATGTGCCTGTGCCATACATACTGCCATCCTCTCTGCCTATCCCTGCGGTTAACGGCGTGATGATTAGTTAGTTACTTTCCGCTATAAAATATACTTATCTGATTTTATCACGATAGTAAGAAATTTTCAGAAGTAATGATTCATAAGAATGTTCAATGAACAAAGGACATAGTTGGGTAGAAGATAAACCTGTGAATTCCTTCCTTTACCTACTAAGGAGGTAGAAGACATATTTTTACTATGTGTTAAATGTTCCCAGCATAGATAAAGAATATCCAGGAGATGCCCAAACGGTGAGTCGCGAAAAGAGTTAAAAAAAAAAAATAAAATTATTTAAAAAAAAGTGAATACCTCAGAAGAGTCCAAACTGCTCCCAATCGTTTGTAGCCAGTGAGACTATGGCATCCCTATTGGGGTATGTTGTGAGATTGAAGGTTGTGGGGAGGTAAAGAGATGGGAAAGAGGAAGTTTGGAAAGTACCTGGCTGTTCTGATCGCCAAAAACGGCTAAAGCCATTTCATGCAACGATTCGATTCTTTTTTTAAATGACAATTATTATTATTTTTTTTAAATGACAAAAATAGGACAAAATATCCACAAGAAAGGATTTTTCAAATATAATATAGTACTCTTCCATTAGAAGCATAAGCTTGTATACTGTATTCTGAATGGTGGTTTTCATCAGGGCGATACTTAGAGTACGAGTATATCGTATTGTAGGAATTTTGAACAGTGCCAGGGAATATTTGTCCCTCTTCCTGTGTCAACTGTGATTTGAGGTGTATACATGTACATGAGGAGATAATCTTTTCTATATGTAATCTTTAGGGCTTTTTGTGTATATGTTTGTATACAAGTATTTAAACTGAAATTTTGTAGACTGTGTTTTGTGTACTTATAGCAATATTTTATTTAGCACACTCACCAAGGTTAGGGAGGGAATAAGATGGGATTCGGACGGAGACGAAGGGGGTCCGTACTGGGGGTCCAGCGGCCAAGGTGGGAAATGGAAGGATTCGGGTTTGAATCTAATTTGGAGTAAAATGTTTTGGCTAAATCTATTATGTGTTTTCGGAGTGGAAGAATTTAAGAGCCCATGTTAATGATGCTATTCTTGACGAAGCAGGGAATTTCGTTGAATCTTCGAAGGAATGCATTCGGGAATGATTCGAGTCTTTTTGTATTTGATGTAGCCCATATAGGTGAGGCATGATCATGTAAGATAAAACTAACTAACTAACCATCATACCGTTTCCCCACAGGGGTAGGCAGAGAAGACGGACCGCCCTACAACTCTGTCTTGGCTCACACTTCTTGCTTCGTTCACATTTATACATCGCCTCATATATACTCTTCTGTTATTCTGACTCTTATTGCCCGACTTAAGTATTTGGTTTATTTATTCGGGCCATATCTTCCTCAAGCTTCTCCGACTTCTTCTTCCATTCACTTTCGCATCATATTTTCTTTACACACTGCTTTCTTCGTTCATTCGCTCTACATGCCCAAACCATCTAATCGTCCCTTTCTTGATCCTATTCATTACGCTTACATCAGCCTTGCGTTATTTCCGGATATCCACATTTTTAACACGGTCGTACATGGTTTGACCGCATATACGTCTCAGGGACTCCATTTTAACAGCATTTAGTCTACTTTCATCCTTCCTCTGCCAGTTCTATGCCTCACTGCCATACATCAGGGTTGGTATAAGCACTCCGTTATGGACTGCTAGCTTCGTTTCTTAGAACAATTTCTTATTAGCACCAAAAGTGTTCAGTCCTCCATTGATGAAATTCCCTGCATTCACCCTTCTTTCAATATCCTTATCAGAATTTCCATCTCTCGTAAACACACTTACATAAGCACATTCAAATGGGGTAACCATGTCACCCTCGTATCGTACGTTTGATTTTTACTTTCGAGTACGGAAAGGTTAACGAAGTGAATCGCAGTTCTTCAAAGTTTGGAAAACCCTGATCTATTGTCTTTGCCTTATCAGGTATTCCCAACACGCGCCGAGAAGCGCCGCTAAGAAAGAAGGAAGATGGCGCTTCCCTCTTAATATTCCGGGGAAGTTGAACAAAGATGGCGGCGGGTGGGGCAAGATGGCCCCCGATAGCGCAGGTGCACCTTTAGCCGCAGTTTGTTGTTAATAATCAAGCCGTACGTCAATTAGTTAGGTTTAATTAACATATTGTTTCAAGATGCGAGTGTTCCATCTCGGCTAGGGTATGAGTAATTTACATAAATATTTACCTGTATAATTAGATCTTTGTTGGTTTATTCGGTAGCTAGGGCGCCACGAGCTAACTAATTACACCATATTTACATTTAGAGTACAATGGTGGTACACCGATCTTGATAGATAAGAAAAGATTGTTTTAGTTATCTCGTTATACTTAATTTGAAGATGCTTTAATACAGAATCAGTGGCTTGACGACAAACTATCGTCCATCGTAATTCGGTCATCCGTGGTTTTACTAGACATAAGTTACAGTAAATAGTTTTTTTTAAATTTCACAATGAATACCGCACAAGAGTCCCAATTGCTCCTAACCGGGAGCCAGTGAGATTACGGCATCCACAGTTTAGAGGGGAAGGAGATGGGTAAGATGAAGGTTTGGAAGTACCTGGATATTCAGATCATGTCACCAAACATGTCTTAAATCATTTCAAGCAACGTTTCGATTCTGAATGGTGGTCTTTCACCAGGGCGATACTTAGAGTATCCTCTCACGTTCCAGAGTAGTAGATACTCTAAGTATCGCCCAGGTAAAAGACCACCATTCAGAATGGAAACGTTACTTGAAATTGCTTTAGCCGTGTTTGGTGACCCGATCTGTGAAATTAGGATTAGTACAGTGTCCTTGAGGTGATTGTTCACAAAAAACGGCGCTATGGAAATTATTCAAATATTATTATTATTCAGCCTCACAAAATACCCTACCTGGGGACGCCATAGCCCCACTGGGACCAGACGGTTGGGACTCTTGTGCGGTTCTCATTATAAAAAAAGGAAACAATAAAAGAGAAAATAAAACTATTAAAATTAAATGTATCACTTAATAAATTGGGTAGTGAAAACACATAGACCTTTGAGGACACGAATTCACGGTAAATAAATACGCTCGATAACTTGAAAGCAATTTCGCCTAAAGATGCTATCGCTGTTTGGGTGCTTTGGCCCCAGCGAGGAAGAAGCGCGGAATCTCTTCCGTAACGGCTTTATTTAAAAGGGATTCCCGAATCACTTATGCTAAGGCTTCAAGCTCTCCCCGTAGCGACATAAATCCCGGATACGGCCCCAGGAAAGGCGGAGGATTCCGGCATGACGGTTGATACCAACACCTCTTGCATAAAGCCAAGCCGCTAGCAGCGCCTCTGGCGGTAGATTCACAGGCATCTTGTGCGAATTTCGTAAACAGCCACCCTTCTTCTTCGTATGTCAAGGAAGAGTTGAGGAATGTCGAAGTTAAATGCTGAGGTTATTCGGTCATTTGATAGCATAAGATTTACTTGACACATCACAAATATGCCTCTGGGAAACTGGTATTCATCTACGATATCTTCTGTCTTTTTAATTGTCCATATTCACTATTCAAAACTTTTTGTGCATAAAATAATACACACAGTGAATTAGACTGCACCGGGGGCGGTTTATAGGCAGTTTAAAAAATTATACAACAGATTCAAGTGTAATTATTTTTAAAGTTATGTTTACGGTTACTAAACACCATTATTTTACAAATATTTTTTTCACTAAATAGTCACTAAATGAAGCTATATCGCGATTTATTAATTTACTGGACCTGCATGCATAGTCATTGTCTCAAATAGTTCAAAATCCGCACTGCGACGAGCGTGATGATAAAATTTTGTGTTTTCAAAATGATTCAGAATTATCGTAAGTACCTACCTATTTACTGATTTAAGTTATGTTTCTCTCGAACTCCTCTGTTATATATAAAAAACCCAAATAAAAAAGTCTCAACTGCTCTAACCGTTTGGATCTAGTTGGACTATAGCATCATCAATCGGGGTATGTTGTGAGATAAAGGTATTGGGGAGGGGAAGGAGATGGAGAAGAAGAAGGTTAGGAACTTGGAGTAACAATGTATGGAGAGAGAGCTAATTTTTTTTACCCAATCTATACAAACTTGCGATAAGTCACTTTCTCCGGGTTTTTACGTCGTACACCATGAGAGAGAAAGAGAAAACAAATATAATACACTGCTTCTATGCACTGTCGCGATGACCTTGGGTTCCTAGGTCACCGCGGAACTCCACCCACATATTTTTTTATGCCACTAAACTTGACACAACTTAACTTGAGTTTTTTAGATTATATGCTATATTTTTGTTGATAACAATACTTTGAAAAAGTGGTTATACGAATAAACAAAAACATTATGTAGATATGTGATATGAATGGATGTATAAATACCCTAGCCTTAGTCTTAGCCTTTTGAGTCCGGTAGAAATCATCAAAAACTGACTACACTGCCTTGGATAGATACCCCTCTATATACTCTAAGGTTGGGAAGTACCTGATTATTCAGATCTGTTCACCAAAAACGGCTTAAGCCATTTCTAGCGTCGTTTTGATTCTGAATGGTGTTTTTTCACCAGAGCGATATTATGAGTAGTTACCACTCTGGAATATCCCGCAAATGCACTTTATATTATTTCATATGATTTAAATGTGAAAGAACACACATCAATAAAATTTAATTTATTTGCGTACGCCGAGTTTTGAAACTGCGAAATCTGGATTCGTTGTCGATTGTCTTAACCACTCGACCTTTTCCACAATATAACTTTAATCAAATGCTGAAAATATTGCGTTCTCAATTGACACAGAAATTAATTATGTAAACCAAGGGTCCATAGTTTTGGAGTTCGTTTAGTTTTTTTTTTTTTTTTCACCGATGAATAACTCTTTCGGCCGCCATCTTGGCTGACATGTCTGGGCCTCCATACCGGCGGTGTTAGTGGTACCTACAGTGGCTTCCCGGTAAATCAAGCGAAGTTTTCCACATAGTTTAGTACGCTTTAAAGTGGCAGGACGCGGGACTTCTAAGCAGAACATGCGGTGGTTAAAGCTTATGCTTGCAGCTAATATCCAGAGTTAAGCGGGACTTGCAATGTTGCCAACACAAAAGCTTGTTTACATTTTGCTTGTGCTGGGGAATTACAATTTTACATATCCTACCGCAAGGCATAACAAATGACGGATTATTGTGTATATAAAAAAAAATAAAATCGAATAAAAACACATTTTAAAAATGTTGTTTAAACAAGCGTGACAGAGATGCAGCCTAGACAAACCGTCAGTTATTATGATATGATCAGCTACAGTTGTACGCTGATAATGGGAAGTACCATCGCGTCTCACATTTGAGGAAATTGGATTTGGCAGGTTGAATACATTGTGTACGTCGTACGAAAGTTAATCAACACCTCCTGGAACATAAGCCATTCGGTAGAATATAGTATAATATCTTGTTGCAGAGTCAACCGAAGCTGTTGGATCTCGTGCCAACTGTAACTTTTCTACAATAAAAAAACAAAAAATCGTTGAAAGGACGCACCACCATATCGTCTCTGGAAAGACAAAAGGGCTGAAAACGCCATTTTAAGAGGTTTACATCAGAGCTTCTTCAGTAACTGGTTGGATTTTAAAATTTAGGTAACTCAATGTTCCCACTGAGTTACCTGAAGCAAAGAAAGCTAAAAAAGTCCCAAACTTGTGTCGCTTGAGTCAAGCCTTCTCCCAAATGATAAATATATTTTAGATGGCTGAAGGGCCACAAAGTTTTCAGAATCAAATGAGAGTCAAAGCATTCGATGCAGGAAAAAAAAAACTGATCAATACTGTATATTTAACTCATTTTAACAAAAATGTCGCTTAAGCCCTTCTGTCTTTCCAGCGACGATATTAATAATTTAGTGATTGACGTTCCTTAAAAAAACGGAAGGAGATTTCAAAATAGATCAAATTCATTTGAATTCGTTCATGCTCTACTAAATTTCGAAAAATACGATAACCCTTTAATTATAGGTAGGTGAAGTCAAAATGTAAAAAAAAGTTTTCTTCAAAATAACTCAATTATAGATACTAATCCGACGTCTCTATCCGCCGACTTTCGAGCAATGACGAGCGAGTCTAAAACGGCCTAAGGCAAAAAGGATATTTGAAAAACTGAATGTTCGCCGTAAGGCGTATAGGAGGGGCATAAGGTCAAGTTTGCTGTAGCAGGACTGGAACAGTGTCCTGCCCAAGGTGTAGATTTTAATTAATTCTGATGAATATGTTACTATTATCGTAAATGTTTACCAAGGAATATTTCGAGAAGGGACTAATTAATCGCATAGAAAAATAAAATCTTGTCTTTACCGTTTACGGTAATGTTGAAAAACGATTTTAAAATTTTGAAAACCGTTTTACACTAAGAATGTGAATGGTGAGGGTCAGTTTTTTCTAACATAAAATGTAAATGACTTACGTCCCGAGTGTATTCTCGGAAAATATTTGGTATTTTTGTTGCAAATTCATACGAATCCATAACATTTATCAGAATTAATTAAAATATGAATCTCGGGTAAGCCCCACGTTTTTGGAGTGCCATGTCGCTTTAAGCGCCCTTGAGGGGATGTTTATTACTTAACGGTGCCATTTAAAGTTGTCTGATGATAATAATTATTTAAAATTGTTTTACATCACAGTGAATTGTGTAAGTGTTACATATAACGATGAAAATTGACATAATTTCACTTTACTAAGAAATTGTATGCATTACTTTTGTTTGTAATTCACATAACGAAAATTCCATATAATATAACGAATCGATTATATTATTTGTACTTCGGTTCAGGTTTTGCAATAAAATTCTTGCTTCCTGGGTAGGGCTGGAAAAAAATACGACAAAAACATATTTTTTTCATTCATGAAGCTTTTCGTCGAAACGTCTTATAAATCGAATATTTATACAAGCACCGATAAAAGATTTATCGTAATCTGTAGGTATGTCATAAAATAAATTTAAAGCGAATTTATAGTACATATTGTCAAAATGGATAAAACGTTCAGCCCTCGAGGCGATATCGTGCGTATAAATAACTGCCCTCGCCGGGGCCATAAATAATGTTATTTGTCATTTGACTTATTCACGAATCAATCAAAGTGTCCCTTTTCACTCCTTTCTTCTCACACTTTGCATACACTACGAATAAACCTTTTCCGGTTCCGTTTTCTCTTCCGCCCCCTCATTTGTTTGCTCTAAACTTTAAAAAAAGCTTTCGTAGCTTAAGTTTACTCGACATTTTTTTCTATTGATTAACTAACCAAACATCAAGCTATTCCCCAAATGGTAAGGTTGCAGAGAAGACGTAGTGCCACACAACTCTGTCTTGCCACACAATTCTTGATTTATTCACATTTAGACATATTTTTTAATGTTGATTATTGAAAGAATATGAAAACAGAAAAATAACTCGAGAACTTTACTCTATCCGGGTAAATATTCTTTCAATAATCATTATTACAATAAAGCGTAAAGCTTTAATAAGTTGAAGTCAATTTAAAAATAATTAAGGTGTAAATATACTATAAACATATTTCGTTCTCCATGTGTTAATTAATTTATTCATTTATTATATTATGCCCGTATGACCGATTCATATACAGAATAAACTGCATTTGACGAGCGATTAATTCGAATCGACGGTATCGATTCATTACAAGCATCACGATGATTAAAAAAACAACATAATAAACGGTATTGGTTTCATAAGGAGTTTTGCAAAGAATTGCTGGAAAAACATCACTAGTTTATTTAATAATCTGTGCGTGTGAGGGACATGCCACGTCAAAATCTAATATCGATTTCTGAATTAATATTCTTGACACCGACGAATGAAAGTGTGACTCTCTAATTTAAACAATTGGATTATTTAGACATCAGATTGTGTTTGCAATTTCACCAGCGGAACTCCTAGATCCTAGAAGGTCCTTTTAGGTTAATCTATGGTAACGTGTCATAGCTGTTGATCAGGAAAAATCATTTGAAATGGAACCCACGTATAATGTGTGTCTGAACCGTCGTTAGATTGTAGGAAAAAAAAAAATATAAATACATATATTTAAGATTTATCTATACATTTTACCATAGGATGATTTGATACTAGACTATACACCGTGCTTCTTGATCATACCGCGAAACTTTATGAAATGATAATAATTAAAAAATATATATATATTTGTTTTTACGAGTTGACACTAAACAAGATTGGAGCCGTTAGCGTTTCTGAATAGTGGTAAACCACAAGGGCGATACTGGCTGATTTTCCCCACTAAAATGGGGTGCGAACTTAGAGTACATAGAGTGGTACCTATCCAAGGCAGTGTAGTCAGTTTTTGATGATTTTTACCGGACTCGGCAGACCTGGGCGTGGCTAAGACTAAGGCTAGGGTATTTATACATCCATTCATCTCACATATCTACATAATGTTTTTGTTTATTCGTTTAACCACTTTTTCGCAGTATTGTTATAAACAAAAATATATCATATAACCTAAAAAACCGTTGACTTATATCCATTTATGTCGCATATCAAAACGTGTGGGCGGAGTCAACGGATACTCGAGACACGAAGAACATCCTTACAATATTTTAAAGCGGTGTGATAATTTGGGAAATTTTCTCTGTCTCTTTCTTTCTCATGGTGTTCGACGTAAAAATCCGAAAAAAGTGATTTATTCCAAATTTGTATAGGTTGGGTAAAAATAATTAGCTCTTTCTCCATATATTGTTACTCCAAAGCTAAACCCATATCTGAACATTTTTTCATGATTTACGATAGTGATCATGCATAACTGTTATATTTTATTTTCTCGTTATTAAATGAGGTTAGGTAATTTAGTGTAAAGCGCACTTGAGATGAACTATCACAAAACTGCGCTACATAAATTCATTGTTATTATAATTATTTTGTTAGTATCAGGATAAAATGACGAAGAAATCAACTGACTGGAAAAGGTGGATAAGGCCACAAAATCTAGAAACTCGAAGGTTACTTTAATATCCGAGTAGGGTAAGGGATGTAGGCTTTGCGTAGGGACATCATTTAGTGTATTTATCATCGATTCAAGTTAAGAGATTAGTAAATATGAGTGTGTTAGTCGGTCAAAGATAAGTAAAGCCTTAATACCTCCCCCATCTTGTATTCATGGAGAGTCTACAATATTGTCTAAGTCGCTAGTCGCTAGGTGCGTCACAGAATTCAAAACACTTCTTGAATTATTCACCTTTTGTAGAAGCAAATCGAGTTTTATTTGTATTTAGCCTTCGACACAAATCACGTTAGATTGGCTTGCTTCTTCTGCTTTGTACCCAATCCCATTATAATATGATAAATGGTCGGAAGCTTTATCGGTTTTCACATATAAGCCTGATTCACACCAACGTCCGGTTCCGCTCAGTGCCGATATTGTTCCGCAAGAAAACTTTATTGTTATGGTATGAATGTGAGGTATGTGCCAAGACAAATTTGAACTATCACAAAACTGCGCTACCCTTGTGTTATTTATACTTATTTAGTTAAATAATTATTTTGAAGTGTAAAAATACTTACTGAACGCAGATTTTTTAAACCATTTTTATCACTAAATAATATTTTTAATAATCAATAATTAATAAAAATATTATTTAGTGATAAAAATATTTTCTGATAAAAAAAAATCTGCGATGTTATTTTCTACTGCGCTAGTAATTATTTAACTAAATAAGAAGCTAAATATCACAAGGGTGGAAGCAGAAGGATATACTGCCACACAAATTTGTCTTGGCAATATTGGCCTTGATTGATATTCATACCATATCCCAATAAGTTTTATGAACAATATGGCACGGAGCTTTATTGGTTTTCACATTTATCCGACTTAAACGTATCCAAAAGCTCAATTTAGTATCTACGCCCAAGCTACGATTTTATTTTTTAAACAAACATTCCAGGTTTACGAGTAACCTGAAAATATTCGAATTCCTCTTGCTACCATCGTAATAAGCGGAAAATATTGCTTGTGTAATGATGAAGGACTTTACTTGACGGCCTCTATGGTCGAGTGGTAAAACGCTCGACTACGAATCCGAAGGTCGCGGGTTCAAACCTGGCGTGCTCCAATAACTTTTATTTAACTAATATATGTCATAACACACTTAATTCATAAAAGTATATTCGCGGCACTATCCAGAGTGGTAGATACTCTAAGGATCGTCCTCATGAAAGACCACCATTCAGAATGGAAACGTTGCTTTAAATGGCTTTAACCGTGTTTAGTGACCAGATCGGAGAATAGTCAGGTACTTCCCGACCTTCCTCTTCCCAATCTCCTTCCCCTCACCACTACCTTCAGCCTCACGATATACCTATATACATATGGAGATGCTATAGTCTCACTGGCTCTAGACGGTTAGGAGCAGTTGGGACTCTTGTGTGGTATTCACTATAAAAATAAAATAAAACTAGCAGAGGAATTGAAACCACAAAGCCTGGATGTGAATCTGACGCGTTTGTCTACTCAGCTACTAACCGGTCTATTGTAAAAATAATTACGTAAAAAGTCATTCTTTTGATTACAAAACGAAATAAAATTATGTGAATACCGTATAATAGTGTCGACTGCTCCCAATCGTCTTGAGCCAGTGGGACTATGGTATCTCCCCACTAAAGGTATGTTGTGAGGCTGAAAGTAGGGGCGAGGGAAAGGAGATGGGGAACATGAAAGTTGGGAAGTACTTGGCTATTGAAATCTGGTCACCAAACACGGCCTATTTCAAGTAACGTTTCGACGTTAATGTTGATTGATTTATTTTATTTCTCAAATAATTAATAAAAAAATTATACATAGTATATTTGTGGCACGTTCCATGGTGGAAGATACTATTTAAATCTCCCTGGTGAAAGACCACTATTCAGAATCGAAACGTCGCTTGAAATATAACAGTATCCTTTAAACAGTCTTTAATAAAAAAAATATATATGGTTTAAGGCGTGTTTGGTGAACAGATCTGAATAACCAAGTTTTTCTCAACCTTCCTCTTCCCCTTCTCCTTTTTTCTCTTAAATTCCTTCAGACCCACAAAATACCCCGATTGGGGATGCTATAGTCCCACTGGCATCAGTCGGTTGGGACTCTTTATTTATTTATACATTTATTTATAAATTAACGGACTAAAGTTTAATTACAAAAAATACATACACAACACGAAATGGAAAAAAAAACAACAGATAAAGAATAGCATATACATATTAATAAATGGAGCGATGACCAAAATAAGGCAAAATAAACATAAGAGAGAACATTCAAGCCATGGTCTAGTCAAAGTTTTGGTAGAATCGTAAAGAATGACAAAAATCATTTAGACTGCTGCCAAAAATTTTAAGACCATGGCTTGAGTCAACAAGTCTTGACATTTTGGATATTGGGGAATTATACCCATAGTTAGTATTGTGACGATTGAGGAACAGCAATTCATTGTTTTTGAGTCAAGGAATGTTGAACTGGATAAGTTGCAACAGAGAAGGTGAGTCAATAAAACAATTAATAATTTTGTAAATGAAAATTAAGTCTTTCCTGCGCTTTTCTAAAGAAGACATTGTCAATAATTGTTCAATTTCATCATATGAATAATCGCCACTTTCTCGCCCTCCATGCAATACCGCGTGAGAAGCGATGTTGTACGGATTCAATATGATGAATATGAACGGTATAGAAAGGAGACCAAATGACACTGGCATATTCTAGATGAGGGCGAACTAATGAGCAGTAAAAGGTTTTTGAGGTCTTTATATTCTTAAAGTCACATGCAATTCTATTGATGAAGCCAAGAAATTTTAGTGGTTTATTAGCCACATTATTAATGTGAACACGAAAAGAAAGATTACAGTCTAGAGTGACACCAAGATCTTTTATAGATCTGACTCTTGTGCGGTATTCACATAAAAGTAAAATAAAAACTTCCCAAGTTTTGCGTCTTCTCAGCATGAGTTTCTTCGAAACCTCGGTTCCCCTCCGCCCTAAAAAGAAAGTTGAAGACGCATCTAGTGTTTTGAATTTCAATGCCACAGGCAAAAGTCCCCGAATCACGGAACATTGTTATTCAAAAGAGTCCGCCTTCCCAGTCATTTGGGCTCATTGTGTATTCTGGTTTTATTTCATATTTCCCGTCATTATAAATTGTGCGTTTACCGAATCAGCAGTTCGTTCTGGCTGATAAATAACGTTGGAGATTATATCCAGAACAGTTAATTGGGAGTTATATCTACAGTGAAAATCTGCCAAGGTATTGATTGAACATAACGGACTAAAGGATTGCGAGTTGCGATATCGCAACTGGGAAACCATTGATTTACTGAATTTTGCTTTTAAAACGTATCTCTTGCTTTTAATGGTCGAAATTCAAAGGGAATCCGAAAATAGATGTTTGTAATCTGAATGTATAAAACCACGAGTTTTTTTTTTGACTCAGGCTTCGCAAAGGTAAGAATTTAACGGGGGTTTAGAATCATCGGGGCTTATAATAATAACAGTGCACTTATATGGCGCAATTTTGTGATATTTCACCTTAAGTGCGCTTTATACTAAATTAATTATGCTAGTAAGATTAACTAACAAGGAGAAAATAAAACATAAAATGCATACAAATTAAAACTATCTAAAATAATGATCGTTATCATAAATCATCAGAGAAAAAGGTTCAGATATGGGTTTAATAGTGTATGTGTACATCAACAGATTAAAAAAACAATTTACCAGAAGCTAAGGACATAAAAATCAGGTGAAACATATAAGTTCATATTAACATATTTGTCAAATCAAAGAAAAGGAAATAAGATTGAGGACAGTTATTATGTCGGTACTTAAAACATTAATATTCAAGTATTATAAGTAAACGATTCTAAAAATGCAAACAGTTTAAATGTAACAAGTAACAAAAGAAAAATAAATATTTTATGACAATGAGTATATGGTTTTCAGTAGATAGTAAGGACATTGAGTTATAATGATAAAAGTAAGGAGAAAACCGAAACAAAGCAAATTAGGGACGTTTTTACAGAAATTAAATTTTGATAAGTTACGTTTTGTAAGTAGGATTTTTAAAGAAATTGGTTTTTAAGACTCGTTTGAACTCTGCTAGGTTCTCTGCCAGTTTTGCATATAATATTGTCCCCTGTGATCCTAATCCTCCGATACAAGCTTTAAAACCCCGTGAATTTTTCCCGCTAGACCCCGCAAGCCTATTGCCGGCCTCCATGGTCGAGTGGTAAGACGTTCGACTACGAATTCAAAAGTCGCGGGTTCAAACCCGGCGTGCGCCAATAATTTTTATTTAATTAATATGTGTCGTAACACATTTAATTCATAAAACATTATGAAAGTATACTTGCGGCACCTTCCAGAGTGGTAGGTACTCCAAGTATCGTTCTGATGAAAGACCACCATTCAGAATCGAAACGTTGCTTGAAATGGCTTTAGCCGTGTTTGGTGACCAGATCTGAATAGCCAAGTACTTCCCAACCCTCCTCTTCCCCATCTCCTTCCCCTCTCCAACTACTCTCAGCCTAAACAATATTCCCCACTTGGGGATGCCATAGTCCTACTGGCTCTGGACGGTTGGGAGCAGTTGGAACTCTTGTGCGGTATTCACTATAAAAAATAAATAAAAAAGCTTTGTTTTGACCGACTATAAATGCCCACAAGTAACAGGTAACAGGTATCATCACCGGAAAGGCAAAAGGGCTGAAGCGCCATTCGGGAAGTTAACACCTGATCACTTCAAAGTTTTTTTTTTTGTATTATTTCAATTTTATTTTTATTTTATTTTTTATTATAAATTTATGTTTGTGTTTATTTTTTTATTATTATTTATTATTATTGTGAGTGTTACAACTTTTATCTTATTATTATTATTATCAATTATGGAAGGTATTGCATTGCACTACTCCTGCATACCTTCGGGAATAAAACTTTATTATTATTATTTGTCTTACAATAGAACTCATAAGTCTTCAGTACCTAATTAGATATGAAAAAAAAAAGTTAACTTATGTAACTCAATGCTCTCACTGAGTTACCTGAAGCGACAAAAAAGCAAAACAAGTCCCAAAACTTGTGTCGCTTGAGTCAAGCCTTCTCTCAAACGATAAACATAATTTAGATGGCGAAGGGCCACAAAAGTCTTCAGAATCAAACGAGAGTCAGAGCATTTGATGCAGAAAAAAAACTGATCAAAACCGCAAAATTTCAATATTTTTTAACCAATGTGTCGCTTAATATCTTTTGCCTTTCTAGCGACTATATAGTAAACTTGAAATCAACGAGGTAATATTAATGAAATTATTGAACCAATTATTAATTTGTCCAACGTGGTTAAGATTTGTTCGATCTATTGAATCAAACATTATGTCTACTACCTACAATAACAAACCTTAAAGTAACTTAACCTACCCTGGTTTTATTATTAATTTACAGCCTTACTAAAAATCAACCTGAAAATTACAAAACTACATTAGGAATTCCAATTTTCTTCGTTTCGAAGAACCTGTAAAATTTGATGAATTTTAAATTTAAGTTTTGCTATAATTTTCAGTTTCTTTTACCACTGGAAGCGCCCTTGAGGGGTGAATGCAATTAAAATTTCACTAGCGGCTCTTTTGTTTTCAATTAATTTATACGAAAGTTCTATTTAATGTATGAGTAGAACATTTACCCCTGTACTGTATGTAGTTAAAACAATTATCTCTAACGAAAACAGGGTAGGTAGTTTCAGGGTAGATTTCTCTCTACATTTGAAAGTGTTCCATTTGTATGGTGTGCCAAACAAAAGCAAGCGTGTTGGTTTTGACAGATGGATTAGTGTCGGGGAAAACACAGTTTAGGCGTGAAAATGGGGAGAAACAGAGGGGCTAGGAAAAGGTTTGATATTGTTTGGAGGTTAGAGTAATGTTTTGTGAAAATGATGTAATAAGTATACAGAGAAATAATTATTTTAACAAAAGAACCGCGTAGCAATATTAATAAAACAGTGATTGCTTTCTTCGAAAATAAATCATGTTTTTCCCATTACGAGAAAACAAGTTCACCTTCGACTGGGTACTCGTATTTCAACAATTCAAAACACGTAAATTCTGTCCGCTGTTTGCTGGGTCGTAAAATTTTCAGTAGAGTGAACAAACGTAAAGTAAAATTACATATTGGTTTAGGAGTCACATAACATAAAATACTTCAAAAAACGCGAATTCTCTCAACGGGCGCCAGTGTAATAGTGCTACGTAAATTATTTTGAAAAAATAACTAACTAACCATCGCGCCGTTTCCTCAGAGGGTAGGCAGATAGGACGGACCCTTTTTGACACTCCTTGCTTAATTCACATTCATACATACTCTTCTGTTATCCTGACTCTTCACATAGCCTGACTCAAGTATTTGATTCACTTGATCGTGCCACATCTTCCTCGGGCGTCTCCGACTTCTTCTTCCATTCACTTTCGCGTTCTTACATTACTTTCTTCGTTGATCTGCTCTACATGACCAAATCATGTAAGCGTCTCTTTCTCAATCCCATTACGCTTAAATCAAGCCTTATTTTAGAATATTCACATTTTTAATACGGTCATACATAGTTTTACCGCACATACGCCTCAGGGATCTCATTTCTACAGCAATCAGTCTACTTTCATTCTTCCTCTGCCAATTATTTGCCATACTGCTATACATCAAGGTTGGTATAAGCACTCCATTGTGGACTGCTAGCTTCGCGTCTTTGTCTATTTTTACGACAGCAGTAAGTCCTCCATTAATGGAGTTTCCTGCATTCACCTTTCAATTTCCACTGATTTTCGACTGAGAAATTATTTTAAATAAAAAAACTTTGACAAAACTTTTGGTACTGAAATGTAAAATAAAAAAAAAATCAGACTTTTTTAAATAGACAATTTGAATCATTCTTACTAGTTTCCACTATTCCTTTTTTAAAGCCTCTTTATTCATCTTCTAAAGATTCATGAATTTTTTCAACCAAATTTTAACCAGTTCTTAGCTCCCTTGATAATTCGACCAAAAGCAGTGCTTTTATTGCCACTCCAATTTAGTATCTTTTAACATCGCGTACACTCAGATTATAAACGCCAACTGAGAGCGTATTCGCAGCATTAAAAAATCTGAGCTGAAAATGTCTCGACGCGGAAAATTTCACGCCCTTGTGAACGTGGCTTGACTCCCTAGTATCCCAGAAATAAATAGAAGATACATAATATATTGTCACAGCACGAAGGCGTCTCTCGAACAACCCTTGAAGTATTCCGCCGCCAAATACAATATTGATATAATTTACGAGGCCAGAGGTCGCGGCGACATCCAATATTGCAACCCTTACTCGAAAACAGTTCCTGCTCTCGTATCTTAACATTCCTAACCCTTGGGACGCCTCCAAACCACCCCTACCCTTGTCCGGCGGCCGGCGACATAACGGAGAGACAACTCACTGACCCTTCACAAATCAACACCATCATCCCTTCATCTGCAGAAGCCTCCATGTCGCGCCATCTCCGTCTTGTCTCCTCATATCTCAGCAAAAGCAATGTGGTCTCACAATCGTCTAATAGCTGTCGAGATAAAACCCAACCAACAGCAACAAGTAAAAAAATATTTTCGTAGAAAGCATCACTTTGTGGTTTGACTTATTTAATGAAAATGAAATAATAACTTTGTAAAAGACCACAGATTTTATTTTAATTTTTATGAGCGACTGGTTTCGCTGGGCCTAATTAGCATCATCAGTGTACAAAATCAAACTAAACAAAAAATATACAGTGTGTGGTTATATATACTCATAAAAACACACACTACATAAAATAAAATAAGAGAACAGTAAGAAAACAAAACAATGAGACTTAAATTATAATAAAGGATCAGAGAGAAAGAGACAGATAATATGAAATGAAAGAGGCAAAACGTCAACTAAGGTGATTAAAGAATAATGAGAAATTTTATGAGTGTACTGACAATATACCCAATATTAGACTACTGGTCAAATTTAACTGATTATTAAGAATGTCTATTAATTGTAATGGCTTTCTTTATTTCTAGTGTTTCTAAATTATTTAATCTGTTGCCACGACCATTTTCGTGAAGAATATGAGCAATGGTCCTTTTATTTATTTATTTATTTATAAATTAACGGACTAAAGTCCAATTACAAAAAATAATATAAAACACGAAATGGAAAAAAGAGCAACAGAGAAGGAATAGCATATACATAAAAACAAATGAAGCGATGACAAAAATAAGGCAAAATAAACATAAGAGAGAACATTCAAGCCATGGTCCAGTCAAAGTTTTGGTAGAGTCGTAAAGAATGACAAAAATCATTTAGACTGCTACCAAAAATTTCAAGACCATGGCTTGAGTTAACAAGTATAATTATATATTATACATATACCGTCTTACTTATTAGATTTTTAAGCGCCTACATAGCGTTGGTTTAGTTACACCGGACGTAGGCCATTAAATCAGACAGATAATCCGTGGTTTTAAGGCGAGTTTATCGCTATTCCGACCTTATAACACGCGCAACATTTACACCTCGTTTATAAGTAAAGGGGAATAATCTTTTATTGAAGGTATAATCTTTTTCAATACGATGATTGGTGAATTGTGGAAAACCGTGGTTATTTAAACACCTAAGATGTTCTTTGATTCTAATATGTGGTCTAATATAATGTGGTCACATAATCGTCTAATATCTGTCAACATAAATCCCATCCAACAGCAACAATTGAAAAAAAAAACTTTGAATAAAAAAACTTTGAACAACGGATTTATTTTTATTTTTTATGACCGACCGTTTCTATTTAAATTGTTGGAATTTATAAATTGGTTTGTAGTGATTATTCTACATTTCATATTAGTAAAACAACCCGTAATGTCAATGTTAGAATCAAAGAACACAGAAGCAAAATATGAAAAGTCCTGGGATTAAGCTCGGGTCTTATGATGCATTATGCTGCTCTTGGAGCGAACACTCTGTACAGGTAACGCGAAAATATTGAATCCACATAGAAATAAATACGCACGTGTTTTGGTTCATATTTTGCAGAATAAAAGTGCCTAGTGATGTATTTTTTTCATTATTATTGACCCAAAACTAAATTGTCTCCATTACTTTAACACGTTGTTTCTCTTTGTTTCAGGTAAGCAGAATTTTGATTAAGGAGGATAACATTATACGTTCGATAAGTGCATAAAACAAAAACATTTCGAATTTGGTAAGTAAATATTATTGATATTTTCGTAGAAAGCAATTACTTTGTGGTGTGACATATTTAAATAAATGAAAAACATAACTTTGTATGAGACCACGGATATTATTTTATTTTCTATGACCTACCGGTTTCGCTTAGCCTAAGCATCATCAGAATACAAAATGAAACTGAATAAAAAATACGCAGTGTGCGGTTATATATTTTTAATCAATTCGAACAATAAAGATGACAAACTAAGTCACTCGGTAATTTATAAATTGGTTTTTAGTGATTGTTCTAAATTTTAAATTGGGAAAACAATGTCAATATTAGAATCAAAGAACATGTTAGATGTTTAAATAACCACGGTTTTCACCAATCACCTTATTGATTACACCTTCAATAAAAGTAACGGTGCTCATATTCTTTACGAAAATGGTCATGGCAACAGATTAAATAATTTAGAAGCACTAGAAATATGGTCATTAAAATTAATAATCAGTTAAATTTTACCAGTGGTCCAATATTAGGTGTATTTCCCGTAAACTCATAAAATTTCTGATTATTCTTTAATCACCTTAGTTGAAGTTTTGCCTCTTTCATTTCATATTATGTCTTTTTCTCTCTTTTCCTTTTTTTATGATTTAAGTGTCATTCTTTTGTTTTCTTACTGTTCTCTAATTTTATTTTATGAAGTGTGTTGTTATATGTACGAGTATATTTAACATCACACTATGTATTTTTTGTTTAGTTAAATTTTGTACCCTGATGATGCTAATTAGGCTTAGCAAAACCAGTCGGTCATAAAAAATAAAATAAAATCTGTGGTCTTATACAAAGTTATTGTTTCATTTTAATAGTAAAAAAATACTAATTTTATTCTAGGCATATTTTTTTAAACGGCGTCTTTTTAAGGCTGTGGTTTCACGTGCAGGTTTTATTCCCTGTTTTACTATTGGATGGGTTCTTGTTAATGTTTTTGTATTATTAGTTTGAGCGGATAATGAAATAGACAAGAGTAGCGTCCTTTCATTTCTTTGGTTTCTGGGGCATTGTTGCTTTTTGAAAGAGGATTTTGAAAGCGTGAAACGGTTTTAATCTCGGGGGATAGTTTTAATTCACCATTCAAGAGCTTTTATTTCACGATGGCGCGGTTTGTCGCTAAAATTTTAAGTTCTTCTAGAGTTTTTTCTTTTGAGTTTTTCTAAGTTAACCGGAAAATACATGTAATTGTAATATATTAATATATACTGTTATTACGCCAAAAACATATAATATTCAAACTGTTGTTTTTGCAATATTATTATTATATTCGAAAGAACAGTTAACGTACTATCACATTAATAAATAATAAAAATAATATTTGGACGATTTGTATAGCGCCGTTTTTGTGAAAAATCACCTCAAGGGCGCTATTATTGACGGCCTCAGTTATATATATATATATCTGTACGTAATATAAATACAACATAATATGCCATCCAAAATAAAATAAAAAATCTTTTTTTATTTTGAACTAATGCTGACAAACCGTCTCCCAACTTGTCACCTCTCGGGCGAACTTCAAATCAGTTAGGCTAATAATTTACCGCCATTTCCCCTGTCAAATTAGACAAAAGGCGGGAACTAGCCGGAGTCGCGAGTAGGTACTAAGCAGTCGGCCCAGACAGGCATGCTTATTAGGGTGGGTCGTCGGTGTATGTAGGTTTTTTTTGTTTTTAGATATCGTTCTCTTAAGGGGTCTTAAAAGGGCCTCTTTTCACATAAACTTCACACAACTGGCCCTTAGAGAGATAATTTCCCTCAGGGGCCTGTTCCATCTTTGGGGATACTGTGTGGAGGGTCTTTTTGAGGAAAGGAAGAAGCGAACCTGGGTCTTGAAGAGGCCTATGTTGTAGGAGGAAGGAAACACAGAGGCCGGTAAATAATTCCACAGCCGAGCTGTTGAACACAAGGACGAGTCGTATGAAGTGATCCGTTCTCATGTGACAAATATCAACCTTGTACGAATACTGGGCGCGCGTTTGGCGTGTTTCCGAGCTGTTCACAGGTGTCGAAGAGATAAATGACGTAAGTTTTTTGGGGTATCTTCCATTGAAATACCGGTAGAACGGAGACAGCATTTCCACCTGACGTCTGTGTTCCAAAGACTGCAATCCGTTGGTTAAGATAGGAGAATCTATCAAACGGACCGCACGTTTCTGCATAGCTGAGTCTAGGGTTTTTTTAGTGTATTTTGGGGTTCTAGACCAAATTCAACATTGGGGCGCACTTACGATTTGTACAAGGTCAGCGGTTGTGTACTATTAAAGTATCTGCGGGCCCCGTACAGTACGCACAGCTTCTGAGAGGCTAACTTTACATTGGCTTCGATGGAGCCCCCGTGCCTCAGTTGGTCACTTTAAACTTGCTTCCGTCAAAGGAGACTTAATTAAATTACACTGTTAAGTTGACATTTAAACCAGTAAATTACGAGGTGTTGGGAAATATGGAAATATTTTGAAACTACGGTGATAAGTCTTGAAAACCAGTAAATACAGGTAAATTGAACCTGAAGTTGACAAATAAAAAAAAAAACTTTCCTACTGGAACAGGGCTAAAAGCAGTATAAAATACAAAAAATAAAAATAAATGTATAAGACCCCAGATTTGCATATTTTTTTATGACCGACCGGTTTTGCTTAGCCTAAGCATCATCAGGGTACAAAATTAAACTAAACCAACAAAAAATACATTGTGTGGTAATATATACTCATTCATATAGAGGGGGAACACAATAAAAAAAAAAGAAAACAAATAAATAACATTTAAATTATAACAAAGGAACAGATAGAAAGAGACAGATAATATGAAATGAAAGAGGCAAAACCTCAACTGAGAAGTGATAAAAATAATGAGAAATTTCTACGGGAAATATACCGAATATTGGACCATTGGACAAATTTAATTGATTATTAAGAATATGACTTCATTTTTATGGCTTTCTTTATTTCTAGCTTGCTTATTAATTATTTCATCTATTGCCATCACCGTTTTTATGAAAAATATGAGCACCGGTGCTTTTATTGAAGGTATGATCTTTTTCAATAAGATGATTGGCAAATTCTGAAAAGCCGTGGTTATTTAAACATAAAATTTAAAAAACAAATAAAAAATTAATACAAAATGTTGTCGGCACCGTTCCCAGCTTTTGAGACCCGTGCCTTATTTAAATTCGAATAGAGCTTTGACGATCCACCCTAATGCCTATCTGTTTGGGCATTTCTCTCTTTTATTGGGCCGGGAGGAGACGCGAGGAATTTAAACGCGTTATTTAACAGACGCAGCGCGCGGGTCGTTGTGGGACCAGGGCGCTCCGCTGTTGGAGGTTGTTTTTCTTTTTATATAAAGACATTTTTCTCCAAATCCTGGCGACATATTATTCATTCTGTCAGTGATTCAACTTAGCGTGCACCATTATTGTGTGATCTTTTTTAGGCGTGTGTTCACTTTTGGTTCTGAAACCACGGTAAGGCAAATGCCATCACATAAACTTGAGTGGCACGGAGATCAATGGATAGAAAGATCCGGTGAAATAGTATTTTTCTGTCAAAGGCTCTTATTTTTTACGCTGGTACGTCTTGTCTGTGATCGTTTTTTGTTAGTTTATAAACTACAGTATTTGATATTCGTAAAAAGCATTAACTTTGTGGCTTGTCATATTTATAAATAGAACATATATACTTTGTTTTTAACCACTTTTTTATTTAATATTTTGTCTATCCTTTTTCTCTAGACAAAATATTAAATAAAAAAGTGGTTAAAAACAAAGTATATATGTTCTATTTAGTATTTGACCTCACATAAACTAAACGTGATACAGAGAGCAATGGAAACAAGGATTCTAAATACATTGCTGCGGTACTCAACAAGAATATATATGAAGAGAGAGCTAAACAATTTTACCCAACCTATACAAATTTACGATAAATCACTTTCTCCAGGGTTTTTACGTCGTCAACCGTGAGAGAGAAAAGAGATAAGACAAGTTCTCACACAATGTAGCTCCGCTTTTAGGTATGTAAGCATGTCCTCCGTCTCCCGCGTCCCGGCGACTCCACCCAATACGTTTTGTTATGCGACATAACAGGACAGAACTCAACAGTTTGTTAGGTTGTATCGTTGAAGTAACAATATATGGAGGGAGAGCTAATTATTTTTACCCAACCTACACAAACTTGCGATAAATTACTTTCTCCGGGTTTTTACGTCGTACACCATGAGAGAGAAAGAGACAACAAATTTCATAGACCGCTTCTATATACTGTAAGGATGATCTTAAGGTCCTGGTTCACGGCGGGACTCCGCCCACATTTTTTATTATGCCACTAAACTTGACACAACTAAACGTTTTTTTTAGTTTATATGCTATATTTTTGTTTATAAAAATACTGTGAAAAAGTGGCTATACGAATAAACAAAAACATTATGTCGATATGTGATATGAATGGATGTATAAATATCCTAGCCTTAGTCCTAGCCACACCCAGGTGCGCCGAGTCAGTTTAAAATCATCAAAAACAAGTCAAAAACTGACTTCACTGCCTTGGATAGATACTACTCTACTAACTCTATGGTTGTATCCTACATTTTCGTTTATAACAATACTGTGAAAAAGTGGTTATACAAATAAACAAAAACATTATGTTGACATGTGCTATAAATGGATGTATAAATCCCTAGCCCTAGTCCTAGCCACGCCCCAGTCAGGCGAACTTCATCAATATTGACTAAACTAACACTCTCTCCTGGTATATTATTGCTCTGAGCTGCGCTAAAATATAAAATGACATAAAAGTACAGTTCCGTCAGTAAACCATAGTTACACATGTAGTTTAAAAGATTGCCAAACTCAATTGGTTCTTGACTGAGTACATTGCTTGACTCAATGGCAATTGATTGATTAAAAGAGTGCTTAAATTGAAACCTGTACAAGGCTGCTATAAGCAATGTGATAATTTTACGGTTCCACTACATGAGAGAGTTTGGTTTTTACCCATGGCTGTTTCCAACAGCGTTTATCTCGGAAATGCTGGGTATCTGCAGCCTTAGTTCGAGAAGGGATATATCATTACTGTTTTTTGCTCATAAACACCTGAACGGTGTATTATTAATACCCGACATCCTGGCGGAAGTTGGATTTTGTGTACCTGATAATTTCACGCGAGGACGCCAACAGAGGCTTATGTTTCTTTCCAGGTGCAGAACTAACTTACCAATAGTGATGGTCCTGGGAAGACTAACTAGCTTAATTAACTGCCTCGCAAGAAATTTGAATATTTTTCACCCGAGCTACAAGTTTAAGCAAGAACTAACTATATTTAGTTTATCTTTATTATGCACTCGTACTATTAGAATTGTATAATTATGATTACCATTTTTATGTTCTCTTTATCGCTTTTACATTGTAATTGGTATAAAACTGTTAACGCAAAATAAAATAAATAATTGACGAGTTCCTACGTTTTTCAAGAAACTAGAAAATAAGTATATTCACAGACGGGTGAATGTAGAAAATTCAATTAATGGAAAACTTGATGCAATACACACTTATTCAGTTGCTAAAAAAACTTGTTGATGGAAATAAGGGCAACAGTCTACTACGGAGTTCTGATAACAATTTTAATGTTTGACGGTGAGGCATAAACCTGGTAGACGAATGACGAGAATAAACGGAATGCATTTAAAATGAATTCCCTGAGGGACATATGTGTTTAAATTATTTACGACTGTAACACGAGTGTGGCGAACCGAAAAGAAATCCACACGATCCAAGTGCAATAGACAAGATTAAGAAAGGGACATTTAGGTTACTTAGATAAGCAGAGTGGATGAACGGAGTATTATATGGATGGAAGACAAAGTCAAGGACGCTCCTAGATGATGTAGCACGATCAATAATAATAATCGGCCTGCACGGTCGAGTGGTAAGACGCTCGACTACGAACCCAGAGGTCGCGGGTTCGGACCCGGCGTGCACAATAAATTTTGTTAAATTAATATGTGTCACAACACATTTAATTGATATAAAACAAAATATGGTATATTTTCGGCACGTTTCAGAGTGGTAGATACTCTAAGTATCGCCCTGGTGAAAGACCACCATTCAGAATTAAAACGTTGCTTGAAATGGCTTAAGCCGTGTTTGGTGACCAGATCGGAATGGCCACTTCCCAACCTTTCCCGTTCCCCTCCCTACTATCTTCAGCCTCAGAACATAACCCTATTGGGGATGACATAGTCTCACTGGCTCTAGACGGTTGGGAGCAGTTGCGACTCTTGTGCGGTATTCAAGTAAAAAAAAATATCTGATATTTGAGTATATTCACGTCAAGATTCGGAATAACGAAGTGCAAGCCACGAAAAAGTTAAATGGCATTTCATCATTTGTGTTCACATTTCATATCCCTGCTGAAATATGGTGTAAGATTAGTTAGTTATTTTGTTAACACATCACAAAAAAACTACTCGATATGGATACAAAAGAAGGTCAGTCAGAGTTCCTAATGCAATGCGTAAAGTATTTCGCACAACGTAAATATTAATCAGAAGACTTCCTTCAATGCCCGGTTGGTTCATAACATTTTGCCCATCATAAATCGATTCTAAGTAAATACTGAAGAGAGCCAATTTACCCCCGACAAAGGTAACAGGGTCCATCAAAATGTAATAATCATCAAAAGTCATAATTTTTACGATAAGAGTGGGTATACATGAACTCAGGTACGAAGAATTAATTTTCTGGAAAGGAAAACAAAATTAAATAAATAAAAATGAGCGTTACTAGTTTCTTGTTCAACCAGCTTCGGTTCGAAAAACACAAACAAAGTTTATTTTCCTAAACAAGTACTGAATCTATTTATTTGTGGATCTTTGTAAATGTTTCATTCAAGCACACCGTTGTGTTGTTGTTGTGTTGCCACTTCCGCGCGAAAGCTTCAGACGCCAAATAAACAAAAAACACACAAACGAGCGCGCTTCTAGTGAGAAAGTGTTTTAACTGAGTACATGTACAAGCCATACATACAAATCTACGTAGGCATCTTAGTATATTTAAGACGTCTATAGTATTAATACGCTGAACACCGTAAAACGTCTATCATGCGATGCACGAAAAAAAATTGAATGGTAATTTTCGCTCACACGTAAAAAGGTCTAAGATTTCATTACGATTACGCTAATGCAGGATTGATTCAATATGTCCCCTTTGACGTGAGGGGGTTTTTACTAGTTTGAAATATATTTATACTTGCTAGTTTAAACTATGTTCTTACAAAGGTTATTTAATAGCTTCGTAAAGCCCCCTTGGAGCGATATTATCTAAAAAATCGAACTATTGAAATAAGATAGCGTAATTTAATCACAAAAAATATTACCCAAAAAAATATTTTTTATTTACAAATATGAAAGATTGAATTATTTGTTATCAATGTAATTAACTATGACAAAAAAATCTTTGTGCTTTGTATTGACGACTAAGTAAAAAAAACATTTCGGTAAAACAAAATATTTAAAAAAATTGTGAAAAATAAGTACGAAATTGCAGATAAAAAACGTTTGAGATAAAGTTTTCTGGTACTTTATTTATGATAAGATAGTTTTTTAACAGATTTTACAGGATCAACATCTTTTTAGAATGCTTGGGATTAAGTCAAAATTTACACAAATTGACTTAATACCAAGCACCATGATTTATTATAGTAAAAAAGTTATAAACATCATTAAAACAAGGAAAATAAAAATAAAACTACGAAAAAAAGAATAATAATTTAAGATAAAGATAAAAAACCAAGCTTATAATTATTATTAGTTATCATAATGAAAACGAAACTTAATTTATGCCAAAACCAAATATCTTTCTACAAAAGGAATGTCATTATTTCATAATTATCTTAAATCAAAAAATAGGCTAGTGAGCAATATATTATTAGTACCTACATATCTCAAGTGAAAATAGGGCCGTTAAAAATATTCCGTGATCAGCATCCTAGGATTTGAAATGACCTCAGAAATAAATCTGTAAAAGAAACTGTGTTAACATTATGAATTACGTCACCTGGTAATTGGGTATTCCGTGAACGTAGACGCGATCTGCTTTTGTTTTTGTTCGTGAGCTAGAAAAGTTGCGTCAAAGTCATAAAATGATACAAGTGCGTGTGATATTGAAGGTACGCCATCATTAAAAACGTGCTGCGGAGATCGTAAACAGTGGGAAACCACTAAATTAAAACCAACAAAAGTTTAATATACTCGTATTTGTAAAAAACAAGCGCCGAAGCGCTTCGACGGCTTCCGTGGTCGAGTGGTTAAGACAATTCGAATGCATAGGTCGGAGGTTCAAATCAAAGTTCGAGCATTTTTCTCATTTCGATACAACTTACAAAAAGAGTAAAAACGTACAAGAAATCTGACAATATATGGAGGTGAAGAAATCATGTCAGAGATATAGATCAGAATATTAGGTAATATCATAAAATTCTGTTTTTATTTAAGAATCATCTGTAACTTAGCAATTCTATAACAAATCCACAATTTCATATGAATCTGACACGTAGGCACAGAGAAAATAGCAACCATGACACCTGCAAAACCCTTGCATTTTGCCAACTCATTTATCATATTATATAGAACTTTTATCATATTCTTATTACTTGTGTTTTTATTTAAGAATCATCTGTAACTAAGCAATTCTATAAAAAAATTATAATTTCATACGAATCTGAGACGTAAGGACGGAGAAAATTGCGATCATGTCACCAGCAAAACCCTTGCTTTTTGCCCACCAATTTGATGATTTGTAATTTTTTTCTAATATCTTCGGTTTTTATTTAAGAAACATCTGTAACTAAGCAATTCCATGACAAATTTAAAATTTCATACGAATTTGATACGTAGGGACGGAGAAAATTGCGACCATGTCACCAGCGAAACCTTTGCTTTTTGCCCACTAATTTGATGAACTTTTTATATTTTCTATTTTCTTAGATTTTTATTAAAGAATCATCTGTAACTAAGCAATTCCATGACACATTTAAAATTTCATACTAATTCGATACGTAGGGACGGACGAAATTGCAACCATGTCACCAGCGAAACCCTTGCTTATTATGTCCATTAATTTGTCGATTTTTTTTATATTTTCTAATTTCTTCGGTTTTTATTTAAGAATCATCTGTAACTATGCAATTCCATGACAAAATTTAAAATTTCATTCGAATCTGATTCGTAGGGACGGAGAAAATTGCGACCATGTCACCAGCGAAACCCTTGCTTTTTGCCCACTAATTTGTCGATTTTTTATATTTTATAATTTCTTCGGTTTTTATTAAAGAATCATCTGTGACTAAGCAATTCCATGACAAATTTAAAATTTCATACGAATCTGATACGTAGGGTCGGAGAAAATTGTGACCATGTCACCAGCAAAACCCTTGCTTTTTGCCCACTTATTTTTCGATTTTTTTATATTTTCTAATTTCTTCGGTTTTAAGTTAAGAATCATTCATGCAATTCCATGATAAATTTATTTCATGAATCATCTATAACTATGCAATTCCATGACAAATTTAAAATTTCATACGAATCTGATTATGGAGAAAATTATTAGTTCCAGCAAAACCCTTGTTTTTTGCCCACTAATTTGACGATTTTTAATTTTTGTCTTTCTTTAATTTTTTTGTTTCATTTAAGAATCATCTGTAACTAAGCAATCTGATTCTATGACAAATTCAAAATTTTATACGAATCTGATACCAAAGGACGGAGAAAAATGCGACTATGTCACCAGCAAAACCCGCGCTTTTTGCCCACTAATTTGATGAAATTTTTATATTTTGTCTTTTCTTCGATTTTTATTAAAGAATCATCTGTAACTAATCAATTCCATGACAACATACTAAGCAATTCCATGACACATTTAAAATTAATTTTTCGATTTTTTATATTTTTGTCTTCGATTCGTTGGGACGGAATTATCTGTAACTTGCAATGAAAATGTCACCAGCGATAAAATCTGATACGTAGCTTACGGAGAAATTATGTCCATTAATTTGTCGATTTTTTTTTGTATAGCGCCGTTTTCTGAAAATTTCTTCGGTTTTTATTTAAGAATCATCTGTAACTATGCAATTCCATGAAAATTTTAAAATTTCATACGAATCTGATTCGTTTTGACGGAGAAAATTGCAACCATGTCACCAGGAAAACCCTTGCTGTATGTCCATTTATTTGCCGATTTTTTTATATTTTCTAATTTCTTCGGTTTTTATTTAAGAATCATCTATATGATAAAAAAATGATTCCATTTAAAATTTAAAATTTCGATTATACATGTGGTAGTCCATTCCAGGACGGAGAAAATTGGAAGGCCATGTCACCATGAAAACCTTTGCTTTTTGCCCACTAATTTGATGAACTTTTTTTATTTTTCTCTTTTCTTGACTTTTTTAAAAGAATCATCTGTAACTAAGCAATTCCATGACACATTTAAAATTTCATACTAATCTGATACGTAGGGACGGACGTGAAATTGCAACCATGTCTCAGCGAAACCCTTGCTTATTATGTCCATTAATTTGTTTTTTTTTTTATATTTTGAAGACTAATTCACGGTTTTTATTTAAGAATCATCTATAACTATGCAATTCCATGACAAATTTAAAATTTCATACGAATCTGATACGCAAGGATGGAGAAAATTGCGATCATGTTATTAGAAAAACCCTTGCTTTTTGCCCACTAATTTGACGAAATTTTAATTTTTTGTCTTCTAATTTCTTTGGTTTCATTTAAGAATCATCTGTAACTAAGCAATTCTATGACAAATTCAAAATTTTATACGAATCTGATACGCAGGGACGGGGAAAATTGCGACCATGTCACCAGCAAAACCCTTGCTTTTTGCCCACTAATTTGATGAAATTTTTTCATTCGATTTTACTGAATCCAAAACCGAACTGATACGTAGGGACGGAGAAAATTGCAACCATGTCACCAGCAAAACCCTTGCTTTATGTCCATTTATTTGTCGATTTTTTTATATTTGAGCGACACTTTTATGTTTTTATTTAAGAATCATCTATAACTATGCAATTCCATGACAAATTTAAAATTTCATACGAATCTGATTCGCAAGGATGGAGAAAATTGCGATCATGTTATTAGAAAAACCCTTGCTTTTTGCCCACTAATTTGACGATTTTTTAATTTTTTGTCTTCTAATTTCTTTGGTTTCATTTAAGAATTATCTGTAACTTAGCAATTCTGTGACAAATTCAAAATTTTATACGAATCTGATACGTAGGGACGGAGAAAATTGCGACCATGTCACCAGCAAAACCCTTGCTTTTTACCCACTCACGTGATGAAATTTTAAAATATTCTTATTTCTTGAGTTCTCTTTTAAAAATTATTTGTAACCTCGGAGTAAGAATATCTATGAAGAGAGAGCTTATTTGTTTTACCCAACCTAAACAAATTAGCGATAAATTACTTTCTCCGGGTTTTTACGTCGTATATCGTGAGAGGGAAAGAAACAACAAAATTTTGGTAAAATTTCACACCACTTCAAAGTATTGAAACCATGTTCTTTGACTCGTGCCTCTCCCGGGACTCCGCCTATACGCATTGATGTGCAACTAAACTGAACATAACTCAACGGTTTTTTAGTTTATATTGGTATATTTATTTTTATAAGAATACTGTGAAAAAGTGTCCCTACGAATCAGGTTCATCCGAATTTATTTGATTCATATTGATTAAATAAAATAAAAATTGTGCACGCGGGGATTTCAACTGCGACTTCTGGATTCGTAGACGAGCGTCTTAACCACTTTTACACGGAGGCCGTCAAATTGTATTTATTCACTTGGTCATATGTGTTGCATCCTAGAATATATTTGCTCTTTGTAGGTTAGCCTAAAGTCTAGAGGATTTACTGAGAGCAATGTTAATACATATATCGTAAATCAAAAGGAATTAGGGAGCTTGTGGGTAAAGTGACATAGGATTCCACAGGAATGTTGTTAGGCAAGAGCAGAGGGGGAGTTTGGAAAACGGTTTTATTCAGATAAATCAGAATCTTCCATTCCGGCACGAAATACAAAATAATTCACCGTGCTAAATCATAATTTATTTTTACTTGTGTTACCATTAGTTTTTAGTGTGAATGCAATTTACAGGTTTGTTTTTAAAAATTCCCGAAAAGACTTTTGAAAGTTCAGTTTCACAAAAACTTATTAACTCCTGCCTAATAATCTCGTTGGCACAGCCTCCCCTAACGGCTTTAAGGATTACTGAACTCTCCACGGGTGAGATAATCCCATTTTACTACCATCCGGAGAAAAAATAAAGATTCTTTGTGATAATTATTGTTCTTTTCCTGGTTTTGAAATACAAAATACCAAACCAAAGTTCTAAATAATAACTAATTGTGATGTAATACAATTTAGTAATATTTCAACCAAAATGCACTTCTCTTTAAACAGCCTTATAACTAATATCCAAGCCATGAATAGTGGCTTATAACTTTCTTTTATTAGTTTATTCAGGCGTGCTATACTTACTTACATATTATAACTCCTATAATAATGTTAACATAATAAGCCCGGCCTTGGCGTAGAGTTATTTTTTGGCGCCCTTTGTCAAAACCCAAATTTAAACACCAACATTTTCTAAGAACTTTTGTTCTACGTCCAATAAAATGGGTGTAAAAATAATATAATCTTTATTTGCTATATTCCACGTGGACCCATGAAGGTTATATACAAAAAGCATCACTTTTATTTTAAAAAAATATCATCACTGTTAACCACTCCTTTTTGGCAGTTTGCAGATACAATTATTCACATATTCAAAAGTGTAAATGTTTTGTTCTGTTAAATTTGAGTGATGTTAAGATTCGTGTCTTGTTGAAAAAAAATCAGCGCCTTGGCAATTCGGCGCCTGGAGCGGACTGCTCCAATTGCGCCTACACAGGACTGGCCCTAAACATAATAAAAGCCAACTCAAGTTTGCAGTAACGTGATTAAATATTGATTTTAACCAAACCGTGCGATATGTATCAGAGACAAGTCGTAAAAATCAAGACACCAGATTGAAATAATAAATGAACCGATAGTAAAATACGAAAAGTGTTATAAACTCAAAAGAAGTTACATATTGACGATCAACTTGAGTTATTTATGACGTTTTCACCCATAAAACTGTGCAAGCAGTAAACATTTACAGTAAATTGAAGACTTATTTACTGACTGATTCGATTCTAACTGATTCGAATTTTTTGTCGAGTGGTTAGGACGCTCGATTACGAATCCAGAGGTCGCGGGTTCTAAAATCCCGGCGTGCGCAAATAAATTTTATTAAATCAATATAAAATAATAAACGGTATATTTGCGGCACGTATCATCAAGTAATATCAGCAAGTTTTATGGTCCTGGTAAAAGACCGTGAAATGTTTAGAGACCAGATCTGAATAGCCAGGTACTTCCCAACCTTCCTCTAACCCATCTACTTTCCCTCCTCACTGTCTTCTGCCTCACAACATACCTTAATTAGGGATGCCACAACCTCACTGGCTCTAGATGGTTGGAAACAGTTGGGACTCGTGTGCGGTATTCACTATAAAAATTAAAATTAATCACATACAAGCAGTATGTATTCCCAAATTAGCGAACATTGAAAAATCATGATTCATTTGTGCGCGTAAACAATACTATTTGTAATTCAACAGAATCACCATAAAAAAGGAAATAATTGGCAAAAAATCTTGCCACTAAGGAATAAGAACACAAGTACCTACCTACTTTGTTAACTCTCATAAGAAACTTTTAGGTATCTACGTACATTGGAATTATGTTTAAAAAACATCACTTTAATGTTGTTTCAGTCAACCAATCCGACTGACGGCAAATTAAGTCATTATAATAAAGATAATTGTCTGAATGTAAGATCCCAGTCTACCTCTTCTCCATCTCCTTTCCTTTCCCACTAATTTCAGTCTCACAACACACCTTAATATTGGGGATCCTATATTCCCACTGATTCCAGACGGTTGGAAGCAGTTGGAACTCTTGTGCGATATTCACTATCTAATAATAAAATAATTTAAAAAAATGCATATCGGTAGGTACCTATAAAATAAAGTAATAGGTTGAAGCATAAGTTGGTAGCTAAAAAAGAATATTTAAAAAATTTATATTCAATAAAAAAGCTTATTCTATTTGTTGGCTGGGGAAATGGAGAGGGTAGACCAATTTTTTCTGTCCATGGTAAAAACACCATCGGAATCTTGGACTGATAATGTATCACGCCAAATTACTCCCAGGGTGAATGAGGCTTCACTTATGCTTTCAGGTTCTTTGATAATCAGCACCTTGGGGTAATAATGTACGGAGACAGAGCTAATTATTTTTACCCAACCTATGGTATACAAACATGCGATAAAACACTTTCTCCGGGTTTTTACGTCGTACACAACGAGAGAGAAAGAGACAACAAAAATAACATACCGCTTTTATGTAGTGCAAGGATGATATTGGTCTGCCGCGTCTCCGGGGACTCCGCCCACATGTTTTGATATGTAACTAAACTGGACACAACTAAACGGTTTTTTAAGTTATATGCTATATTTTTGTTGATAATATTACTGTGAAAAAGTGGTTATATGAATAAACAAAAACACTATGTCGACATGTGCTATGAATGGATGTATAAATACCACGCCCAGGTCTGCCGAGTCTGCCAAAAATTATCAAAAACTGACTACACTGCCTTGGATAGGTACCACTCTATGTACTCTAAGATCGGAATGCTAACAGCACAAAAGTTGGGGTCACCCTGAAATTTCAGATTTGCTCATTTTACGACGCCAGAACTCACCGCTCTAGATTTCTTACTGATTTTCGTTGAATCGCATAACCGTTTGAAATGAGCAGTATTTCGGTGTGAATTTTGTGAGAAAGTCCCTCATTATTGAATGGAGTTTTTCTCATCTTCTCCACGTAGCTTTCTCACGCTATTGCGTAATTGGCTTCGTATAATGACATCACCCACAAAATGGCTATTTTTTTGAGTGCTTTTTCTTGCAACATGCTGCTGTTGATGAGATCATTGTTTTGTACTCGAATCTTGAGATCTGATTGCGTTCATTTTCAGGGTTTTCTGCCTGCTGTAGTTTTCTCCTTGCAAGAATAATAATGATGCGATGATTAATTAATGGTAATAAGGCTCGTAAGTCATTCCCATAAGCCGTAACTTCATAAATAAAGCGGTGTGATATCAGGATGTATTTATAGAACAGATTTATAAGCCTGACATCATGGCGGAGTGCCTAATTATTATTATAGGCTGTAGTTTGCTCGTAATTAATATCATCATCGTGTGGTGAGCGAATGAATTAATCTGTGTTTGTTTTAATGTCACTGTGTATATGACCCTAGAAAGAGCTACTGTGTTTTTTTTCTAGATGATGGAGGCTTTAAAAAGTGATAGCTCGGCTCTGTAACATAAACAAAAAAACTGTGTATTGTGTTCACCAAACACGGCTAAAGCCATTTCAAGCAACGTTTCGATTCTGAATGGTGGTCTTTCACCAGGGCGATACTTGGAGTATCTCCCACTCTGGAACGTGCCGCAAATAAACTTTAAATTATTTTATATGAATCAAATGTGTTATGACACGTATTAATTAAATAAAATTTATTTGCGCAAGCCGGGTTTGAACCCGCAACCTTTAGATTCGTAGTCGAGCGTCTAACCACTCGACCATGGAGGCCGTCAAAAAAAAACTCCAACTAGATAAAATGGTTCTTGGTTTTAAATACTTCAGTAGAGCTTTTCCTAGCTTTGAGCTATCGTCTTATTAATGTACTACCTAGACCGAGTTTGCACATCTTTTTATACTCGCATAGACCTTTTCTAATTTTTGAGTTTTTATCTCCCTTTTTCCTGCATCCGACAAAGCCACCTAATCCTATATCATCCCGTAGAGTCGTCGCCCCTCGATGACCACAATAAAATACTACATCTCGATGATTTTCCTTTGTTCACTAATGGTGTAATGATAGGGCACCCTGGTAATAAACCTAATGGTGATTTAGGATTATGGCCTTTGATAAATGTTGGGATGTTCATTGTGACTCTTTCGTTTCTCGGCTCATGAAACTAACTAACCATCACGACAGAGACAGAGAGGATAGACCGTCATACAACTCTGTCTAGGCACACACTCCTAGCTTCATTCACATTCACCCATCGTCTCGTTCCCAGGTTACGAATAACCTGACAATATTTGAAAAACTCCTACTACCATCATAATAAGAGGAAGATTTTGCTTGGGCAATGATGTAGAACCACGACTCGCGAATGGGAATCCGACGCGTTTGTCCACTCTGCTACTAACCGGTCAATTTGATTAACTTGATCGAGTCTTCCTCTAACGTCTCCGACTTCTTCTACCATTCTGTTATTCTGACTCTTGACATGGCCTGACTCAAGTATTCGATTCACTTGATCGTGCCATGTCTTCGTCGGGTGCCCCCGATTTCTTCTACCATTCACTTTTGTGTCATATATTCTCCTTTCACTACTTTTTACGTTCATCCGGTCTGCATGCCTAAACCATCGAAGCGTACCTTTCTTGATCCTATTCATTCCGCTTACATAAGCCTTGCATTCTTTCCGGATATCCACATTTTTAACACGGTCATACATGTTTTTACCGCACATACGCCTCAGAGATCTCATTTCTACAGCATTCAGTCTACTTTAATCCTTTCTCTGCCAGTTCCATGCTTCACTGCCATACATCATCTTTGTCGGGTTCCCCCCGATTTCTTCTACCACTAACTTTTGCGTCATATATTCTCCTTCCACTACTTTTCGCGTTCATCCGGTCTACATGCCTAAACCATCCAAGCGTACCTTTCTTGATCCTATTCATTACGCTTACACCAGTCTTGCATTCTTTCCGGAAATCCACATTTTGAACACGGTTATTCATAATTTTAGCATATATACCTCTCAGGTGTCTAATTTCAGTCTACTTTCATTCGTCCTCTGCCAGTTCCATGCCTCACTGCTATACATCAATGTCGGTATAATCACTCCATTGTGGACTGCTGGCTTTTACAACATTTGGGACATTTTATTTGCAACAAAATCGTTCAGTCCTCCATTAATAAAGTCACCCCAATCAATCACCCTTTTCTACAACCAGGGGGCTTTTCACGGCCTAATTCATCAGTTCCACAGTCAAGAAAATTAACTTTCTTCTGGTTTTTAATTCTGACAATGTGTTCATAAAAAAATTCAAATCGAACAATGAAAAACACAAATATTCTCAATAAATACCGACTATAATTTTTACCATACCATGGCCTCTGAGTGCAAAACTGTATCTTTCTCCAAATTAGAAATAAATAGTGTTTATCTGAAGTGACCTGCCAGGCTATTATGCTTCTGCATATTATCTCTCCACATAACATAAATAACATGAAAATGACATAGATAGAGTATGTAGTTAGTAATGAGATGGAGCTCAGGAATTAAAATTTGAACAGCGCTCTTGAGGTGATTTTTCACAAAGACGGCGCTTTTAAAATTATCCAAATGTTATTATTATTATCGTCCTGACAGGGCGCTCCAGTAATTTATTGTATGTAGTGAAAAAGAGGGGTTGATTTTTAGTTAAAAATACAGTTTCGTTACAGTTGCTCTTTTTATGACTTTTTTGTTGCACTGTTAATTTTTAAAAAACGTCCCTAATTTGCTTTGTTTCGGTTTTCTCCTTACTTCTATCATTATAACTCAATATCCTCACTATCTTCTGAAAACCATATACTCATTGTCATAAAATATTTATTTTTCTTTTGTTACTTGTTATATTTACACTGTTTGCATTTTTAGAATTTTTACTCATAATACTTGTATATTAATGTTTTAAGTACCAACATATTAACTGTCCTCAATCTAATTTCCTTTTTTTTGATTTGACAAATATGTTAATATGAATTCATACGTTTCATCTGAATGTTTATACCCTTTGCTTCCGGTGAATTGTTTTTTTTAATCTCGTGATTTATGATAACGATCATGATTTTAGATAGTCTTAATTTGTATACATATTATGTGTTATTTTCTCCTTGTTAGTTAATCTTATTATCATAATTAATTTAGTATGAAGCGCACTTGAGGTGAAATATCACAAAACTGCACTATATAAGTTCACTGCTATTATTATATTGTTATTATTACTTACGTTATGCGATATGTTAAGCTTTTATTTAGTTTAATAAGCACGCTCGAGGTGATGATTCTCATAAAAAACAGATATGAAAATGATAAAATGATTAACAATATATCATAAGGGCATTCCATAGAGTCAAAAGGGACATTATTTTTTGAAACGTTAAATTTTATCGCATATTGAATAGTCGTTCTCACCACAAAATGTAATATCTCAAGTGGTTTTCGAAGTTGAAAAAAAAATACAGCGTGTAATTTTAATTTACGACACATATCAAAGACAAGTATTCATTTCATTTGGGTGCCAAGCCGGTCTTTCCCAAAGGGTTCTCTGTGGGGGTTCCGCGTCCCTTCGGGGCCCTCGGGGTTTCTAATTTGATCAATTGCCGGCCCTTTCCGTTTCTCTTTTTGTAAAAAAGCCCTGATAAAATGGTTATAAAGGGTAAACTCATAAAAATTAAACGCTCGGTCGGGACCCAGAGCTTCTTGTGATGATGTTATGAAATGTACGGTATTTCAGAACTAACTAACTTACTAACCATAACGCCGCTTTCCGCAGGGGCAGGCAGAGAGAACGGACCGCCATACAACTCTGTCTTGGCATGCACTCCTTACTTGATTTACATAAAAAAATCGTCTCATATATACTCTTCTGTTATTCTGACTCTTCATATGGCCCGACTCAAGTATTTGATTCACTTGATCGTACCATGTCTTCCTCGGGCGTACCCGACTTCTTCTTCCATTTACTTTCGTGGCATATATTGTTTTCACACTCTTTACATATTCGTGCCATGTCTTTCTCGGGCGTCCTTGACTTCTTCTTCCATTGACTTTCGTATCATATATTCTTTTCACACTCCTTTCTTTGTTCATTCGCTCTACATGCCCAAACCATCTAAGCGTCCTTTTCTTAAACCTATTCATTACGCTTACATCAGCCATGCATTCTTTCCGGATATCCACATTTTTAACACGGCTAGCTTCGCTTCGTTGGACAATCTTTTATTTGCGCCAACAGCGTTCAGTCCTCAATTAACATCAGTTCTAAATTTGAAAAGTTCACACTCATACGGTCGTATAAGGTTCTATAATACGGATGACCTTTTGAATGAAAAAAAAAACAACGGAATTTTGAAAAAAGTTATTTTTATTTTTACTTGTACTTTTTACCCTCAGACGTATGTGCGGTAAAACCATGTGTGACCGTATTAAAAATGTGGATATCCGGAAAAAAAGGCTGGTGTGAGAGTAATGAATAGGATCAAGAAAGGGACGCTTAGATGGTTTGGGCATGTAGAGCGAATGAACGAAGAAAGGAGTGTGAAAAACAATGATGCGAAAAGTGAACTGAAGAAAGAAGTCGAGGACGCTCGAGAAAGGCATGGCACGATCAAGTAAATCAGATACTTGAATCGGGTCATGTGAAGAATCAGAATAACAGAAGAGTATGTATAAGACGATGCAACCAACTAACTAACTAACCATCACGCCGTTTCTCCGCAGGGGTAGGCAGATAGGACGGACCACCATATAACTCTGTCCTGGCACACACTCCTTGCTTCATTCACATTCATGCATCGTCTTATACATATTCTTCTGTTATTCTGACTCTTCATGGCCCGATTCTAGTATTTGATTCACTTGATCGTGCTATGTCTTCCTCAGGAGTCTTCGACTTCTTCTTCCATTCACTTTCGCGTCATACATTCTTGTCACACACCTTTCTTCGTTGATTCGCTCTACATGTCCAAACCATCTAAGCGTTCATTTTTTGATCCTATTTATTACCCTTACATCAGCCTTGCATTCTTTCCGGATATCCACATTTTTAACACGGTCATACATAGTTTTATCGGATAAACGCCTCAGGGATCTGAATTCTACAACATTCAGTCTACTTTCATCCTTCCTCTGTCAGTTACATGCCTAACTGCCATACATTAGGGTTGGTATAAGCCCTTCATCGTGGACTGCTAGCTTCTTGATTCAAGTATTGTTCATATATATATATACATCAGCAGGTGTCAAAAACATATTTCAAAACTAATAACTTGAAAGCAATGCTCCAAACTCATATGTGGAGCTTATTCGTGGGCGTGATACGTCCTACTTTAAATAATAATAACATAATCGTAGTCAGCATTAATTCGTGGTTTGACATTATGCCCACATTAAAATAAACAAAATACAAAAAGCGAAACATGACACCTTCTCCACAATCTGTTTATTTTGACCGATCCAAGTACCCGCTAGTGTGAATATTTAATTATACGCTTCGTTGAATAAAATTTTGTAAATTAAATTAAGCCACCGCTGTCAAATAGCGCTGTAAAATATTTCAACTGCGCACAAGATAATAAAATATACGTTGACATCAAAGCCTTTCTCGACATCCGAAGCCACATTTTTATTATGTTTTTCGTCTACAGGTTGTGCTTCCATATCGTCGCTGGAATAGCAAAAGGGCTTAAGCGACATTTTGGTCAAAAATGAGTTAAATATGCAGTTTTGATTTCTGCATCGACTTTGATTCGATCGTTTGATTCTGAAAACTTGAGTGGCCTTTCAGCCATCTAAAATATATTTACCACTTGGGAGAAGGCTTGCATCAAGCGACACAAGTTTGAGACATTTTAAGCTTTTTGTCGCTTCAGGTAACCCAGTGAGAGCATTGAGTTACCTGAGTTAAATTTTTTTTTTCAAAATCCGACCAGGTACTGAAGACTTATAATTTTTTTTGTGAAACAAAAAAACATAAAAGTGCTTTGGTGTAAAATTCCCAAAATTGCGCTTCAGCCGCTTTGCCTTTCCGACGATGATATTATAATTTTGGAAATTAGTAACTTTGTGGTAAAACATTATTAAAAATTACACGTGTCCATATTCACACAACTTCGTAACTGATTCGTATCATCTCTTCAATTTCACCTCTTTATAAAGCATTCTTTTGTCAATTGGATTTATTATTTCTGCTAGTCTCTAGATTTCTATGCTTTTCCCTTGTACTATGTCTGTGAATATCCACGTTGTAAATTATTTTGTAACAAGTTGTTTTTTTTTTGTGAATAAATATTAACGTGTTTGATGTCAGCATCTGTTTCACTGTTAGCCAATTTAGTTCGTCTGACATTTTTGCTACTTTTGAATATGTATTTCGCCTAAGCATAATTCTCATTGATTTATTTTGGAGAATTTGAAACTTGTTTTATTATCTGTTGTTACACAAGAAAATAATCGTTGAATACTAATAAAAATGTAGAGCAATAATGAAGAGGTAATGAAGTAATACCAATGAAATTTTAGATGAAAGTCATTAGTTAAAGGTTATACTGAGTAGTTACTTACAAGCTATAAGTCCTTATTGTAAGTCACTAGTTCAAATTATTAGTTGTAAGCCATTAGTAATAAATCTTAACTGTAAGCTATTAGTTATAAGTTTAAGTGATGAGTTATAGGTTGGATAAATTAATTTGTAAAGCGCCCTTGAGGTGATTTTTTCACGAAAACGGCGCTATAAAAGTTATCCATTTATTATTATTATTCAGAACAGTATTCTGCCTCCTTTTGGGGCAACATAACAAATTAAAAAAATATAGAACCTGTTTAATACTTGTAAAAATAATGATAGTATTGTGATCAACATACTTATGGATTTGTTATTTTCTAATCAATTGCCTTGATTAGAAATTTTTGCTGTGTTGAATATTTTGAACGTGTTCGCAATCACAAAAGAAGTCAACGTCGATCATGCGATATCAATCTGACATTGAAACATGTTTATATCAAATCACTGGCACATCGACTCTAACCATAAAACATGACAGCCATGACTAATGTCACACCTGTAAAAATGATTATTTGCAACTGTAAACATACTTCTCATCATAGAGCAGTTGACATGAAATAGATACGAATAAGTTTAGTTACATACAAACTTGTTTGACCATATAGAACTACTGTGCGAAGCCATTAAATATGTTAAGTTCAATCAACCACATCTGCGAACCATTTGAACTGGCACTGAAAAGGATAATTATTTTAAACCGCCCACACGTATTAGTTTTATTGAAATAGATCAACAGGCATTGATAAATACTGAATTAATAAAATATAATAATTTCACAAATTAATAAAACAAGTAAAGGAAGAAAAATGCATATTACAGAAACGTTACAAATATATAGACACGTTATGCCCTTAGAATACACAAAATGTGGAAAATTCATCATTCAAATTTCGGTCATGTATCATCATGTATGACAAAGATAGACATTCATAGAGTATGTGTGTTTGAGCGAAACAGATGTGAATCGTAATGCTCTGGTAAGAATGACATAGCACTTCGCTCATTCGCTTACGCGAAGACGTCATTATGCTGGTCAACAATGGAGATAGTTGTGTTGTCTAAAATAATAAGTAATTTGCCGTAATTTGCGCGTACTTGAAAATGAAATGTCATTCCTTGGCTTTTAGTAGTATTTGCAGTGTAATTGAAATACTTTCACATCACACGCGAGGGCATCAAGCGACGCGTGACAGTTTAGTACTAAATTACTTATTTATATATGTACAATTTTATGTTACTATTTCAATATTAATATTAAATTCACACTTTCAAATAACATTAACCATAGATTAATTTAATTTGAAGTAACCAAAACAATCGGCAAAAATTACTGCCTCAACACAGGCTAGCCTAGTGAGGCAGATTACGAGAAAACAAAAGTAATAACTGTATACAAATATACAAAAACTAAGTTATATGTATTAAGCAAATACGGATAATGGTCTATATTTCTATTTAATTAATGTTTCTGTAATATATATATATACTAATATAAAATTTTGTAAACATACAATGTATAGATCTCTTGTTAAAATATATAAATGTACCTACACCTTTATACACCCTATGTATTTTATATGATTATTCTGCTTTTATTTTGCTGTTATTACTGTTAACTGTATTTAAATAAAGATCTATTATTACTATTATTATTAAATAGGCTTAAACACCGAGCACACCAACTAGCATGGTTTTCGCTTGGCACTTTGAGAGCGCTACAACGTGTATGTATATTTGTAACGTCATTGGCATATTACGAGTATGTACGTAGTATTTAATGATTCAAAGACATCATATCTGATTACCACTAAAGAGGATCGAAATGACTACATAGTTTCCTTCAACGGAAGCAATCTTCCCTAAAAATCTTCTAATGACATGCTTGGTGTAACCTTAAGTGACCGAGGCACGGGGGCTCCATCGAAGCCAGAGTAAAGTTAGCCTCTCAAAAGTTGGGCGTACTGTACAGGGCCTGCAGATACTTCAATAGTACACAACTGCTGACCTTGTACAAATCGCAAGTGCATCCCACTGTTGAATTCGGAAGTCACCTCTGGTGTGGAGCCCCAAAATACCAGAATAAACCCTATCTTAACAAACGGATAATAATCTTTGGAGCACGGACGTCAGGTGGTAATGCTGTCCTTGTTCTTCCGGTATTTCAATGTAAGATGCCCGATAAACTTGCGTAATTGATCCCTTCGACACCGGTGCACACCGGGAAACTCGCCAAACGCGCGCTCAACATTTGTACGCGGTTGATATAATATTCGACACACGAGAACGGGTCGTTTATACGACTCGTTTTTGTATTCAACAGCTCGGCTGCAAAATGATTAGCCGGCCTCTGTGTTTCCTGCTCCCTGCAACATGAGCTTCTTCGAGACCCAGGTTTACTCATTCCTTTCCCGAAAAGACCCTCCACACATCATCCCCAAAGATGTCGTGAGGCTTTGAGGGAAATAATTTGATAAGGTTAAAGTTTTTTTTTAATTTACAAAAATGGAAGAAGAAAATATGATTCGTTGATCTACCAATATTTTATGTGTGATATGGAAATCTAGGCACTAAATATAAAAATGATTTTATGTTTTAATCAGGAGGATTAGCGGTCGAAAGTCACTATTCCCAGTTATTATTAGATATTAATGCGAATCCAAACCTGCGTCTTTCTAGTAAATTTCGCCCAATTTAGCATCGAAACCATCTATAAAACAGGACTAACTGATGACAATTTTATATTATACAATTCAAATACAATCATCCACAAATTCACAAGTGATTTGTCAAAGTTGTCTCTCCAATGTTCAGTCGATTGAGAAACAAGTTTTCGGGACAGACGATCTAAAAGTTTGAATGACCTTGTTCGTTGGCTTTGTAAATACAGACAACTGTCGCACACCCCGCAGACAATCATTTGTAATACAAGAATCACCAGAGTGGAAACCGCCACAACATTTCTAATGAAATTCTCGTCCAGTTGGAATTCTATCTAGAATCCGAACTAGGCCTTGTTGGAAAGGAATATTCCAAGAAATTGCGAATAAACTTTTGTTCCTTTGTTCAAACACGTCTTTTTTGGAGAAGAAATAATTAACGTTTGCAATTAGATTTCTTATTTAAACGGATTTTTAATTATGATTCAAAATAGTTAATTACTTTCGTCAAACGTTATTTACTTTTATGTACCTACGTACTTATATATTTTCGAAAATAGAACTGAACAAAGTCTAACAAATCGTTAATTGCGTGCTTTTTAAATAAGAAGCTTTCTTCGTTTGCAATTGAAAGCTCTCAACGTGAGACATTGTAGCAGTTTGGCCACCACACAGAATCTAGCAGTTGGAATAAGTTGTTCAATTGCACCCTAAAGTTTTGAAGTGATTTATCGGGAAGATGGCTCTTCAGGTTTATTGTTACAGCAGTACGAATCTACAGCATAGCCCTACTTAGTCCCATGGTGAAGCTTATACCTGAAGAAACCAACAAAGGTTTAGCATTATCGTTGTAGTAAATAATATAGACCAATTGTTGTGCCTTTCTTCGAAATTGGAATAAAATGTGTCAAGTCTAACGTATATATGCAAATTTTAATAACTAAACTAACCGACACCACGCCATTTCCCCCAGGATTAGGTAGAAATGATGGATAGCCGCACGACTCTTAAAGTAAATACACATTGGTCCACGTACGCTACGCATTATGAGATCAGGACAACTTACAATGCATATATTTTTTATAAACATACATGATTTAGATACACACTTGTCATACGCAACGCAATCGTACGCGTCCCATGCAACGCCGATCTACGCTGTCCAGATCGGCGTGGCAAGATAGGGGGAATTCAGGGAATGACAATTCCCCTTCTCACGCATCAGACAAGTGTGTTTCTAGAACTCACGTTCGTGACCTTCTGAATTTGCGTTGCATACGTGGGACAAGTGTGCACATTGGCGTGGAGACGTTGCATTGCATACGTTGTGTACGTGGGACCAGTGTCTTTACCTTTGATTGACACACACTGCTTTCTTCATTTCATTCACACATCGTCTCAAACAAACTTTTCTGTTTTACCGACTTTCGACATGATCCGACTTAAGTATTTTATTCCCATGTTCATATCATAGCTTTCCGGGATCCCCAATGTGTTCTCTCATCTGCTTTGGCATCATTTATTCTCTTGACACTCCTTTCTTCGTCAGCACTACATATCAAAGCGATCTTAAGTCCCTTTCTTTATCTTGTTCACTGCGTTTACATCGGCCATGCATTATTCTCAGATCTCCACAATCATAACACAGAGGGATCTCATTTCCAGTGCATTCAACCTACTTTCATCACTCTTCTGCCAGTTCTAAACCTTACTGCTATACATCAGAATTGATTTCAAAACTTAATTATGGACTGCTAGCCTCGCTTTCTCCAAAGATTGTCATAATAACAATAATATCGGCACTGAGTCTTTCAGATACTCGCTTGTACCTAGATTGCAGGTAGTTGGTAATACGTACGCAGAGGTGGCTGATGTATTTTACTGCACATAATGTAGATACAAGAGGCTTATAATATCATATCATCCCCGGAAAGGCAAAAGATCTGAAGCGCCATTTTGGAAAGTTTAAACCAGAGCACGTTAAAGTTTTTTTGTTTTACAATAAAATTCATAAATCTTGGTTAGATTTTGAAAACAAAAGCTGACTCAGGTAACTCAATATTTTATTTTTTGTAAAACTTTTGTTTCTTAGTTTTTTTTTTTACATAACCTACCTTACTAGGTTATTAGAACCTGTTCTGAGCTAGGTGACAGTGAGTACATGTAAATATGGATCACGCAAAAGCACAACTTATGTACATATAAAGTTGTGCATAATTATACGACCGTATTAAAAATGTGGATATCCGGAAAGAATGCAAGGCTGCTGTTAGCGTAATGAATAGGATCAGAAAGGGACGCTTAGATGGTTTGGGCATGTAGAGCGAATGAACGTAGAAAGGAGTGTGAAAAGAATATATGATGCGAAAGTGAAAGGAAGAAGAAGTCGAGGACGCTCGAGAAAGACATGGCACGATCAAGTAAATCAAATACTTGAATCGGGTCATGTGAATAGTCCAAATTACAGAAGAGTATGTAGGAGACGATGTATGAATGTAAATGAAGCAAGGAGTGTGTGTCAAGACAGAGTTATATGGCGGTCCGTCCTCTCTGCCTACCCCTGCAGAGAAACAGCATGATGGTTAGTTAGTTAGTTCATATACGGATTTTTTCGTTTAAGTTTTAAGAAACATTATAAAAAATGCTCTCACTGAAGCGACAAAAAGTTAAAAACGTCCCAAACTTGTGTCACGCATTCATTCAGAAAAAAAATAATTGATCAAAACTGCATATTTAACTCATTTTTGATCAAAGTTTCGCTTAGGCCCCTTTGCCTTTCCAGCGACGATATATCTTCAACCAATATTAATTTAATGTAATCAAACACTGTTTTTTCCTTCGTATGAGCAAATAATTTTCATTTTTTCACTGTTTAATGTCAACCTTTATATGTTAAAGGATACTCGGGGTGATAATAAATAAAGAAATAACACTCACAATCACTTATTTACTGCGGTCTGCGGTGTTGCATGCTCAGACAAGACAGATTTCTTTTATCCACATGCAAATATTTCGTGGTAAAGGACATTATAGCTTCAGTGACTTCCTTTTGCCAATCTGTCAAGGGTATTAATATCACGATTGCGTCACTTCACGCGCTTATTTGGCGAAACCGCTATGAGCCATGACGAATGACACATGGCACCACGCTACTCGACGACAACGAGTCCATCGTTTTGCATATTGGATTCTATGTTTGGAGGAAGAATATACACGTAGAGGTACCTTTGCGAAACAGTGTAGTCAGTATTGTTGACTTTATACTGACTCGATAGAAAGAGACAAAGATATGTCAAAGGATGTCGGATAGCCTATAAGTTACCGCCAACATGTAATTCGGACATTTTTAATAAACATATTTGAACACATTAAACAAAATAATATCAATAAACCATTAAAATGATTTATAACGTCAAAATATCACAAAAACACTAATAAAGGTTTGCCTAAATAATGATGGAAGCTTTTTGTTCATTTTATGTCTTTATATCATTAAAAATGTAAAAATTCTAAGGTTCTGTCAAAAATATTTAAAACTGTTGAAATACCTCTGCAAAGTGATTCAGTGAGACTATGGCATCCTCAATAGGGGTATGTTGTGAGGCTGAAGGTAGTGGGGAAGGGGAGGAGATGGGGAAGACGAAGGTTGGGTTAGGTTTATAATCTTTCTTTGGTCTTATTTGAACATCGCGCATAGCACGTATCACCATCATGTTTGATTTATTTGTACACTGCAAGTTTTTTAATCAACACACATGTAGGAAATAACCTCAAAATCCGTTGAAAATCCGTTATAAAGTTATACGACTCGATGATGTGAAGTTAACGCGGACGGAGAACATTCTTACATACTTAGAAGTGCTGCAATATTATATAAAAAAACTTTCTCTCTCTTTTGTCTCTTTTCGGTCTTATGGTATACAACGTAAACCCGGAGAGAGGCGGTGATTTTATCCGCAAATTTGTATTGCTTACTTGCACCAGGTTCTAGAGTACCTGGGGTACTGTTAACTACTGAATTGCTTTTTGCTGTAAGTCCATATTTTTTAAGGTGAAGAGTATTGACTAATGAAAACAAAGGTGTAAGAATGTCAGAGAGCGTTCTCGCAGAAATAATACAATTGAATTACCGAGGAAACTTTGGTTTTGTGACTATAAGAGCATCTAGTGGCGGATGAAATGTTGACGGCCTCCGTGGTCGAGTGGTAAGACGCTCGACTACGAATCCAGAGGTCGCGGGTTCAAGTTCGGCGTGGGCAAATACATTTTATTTTATTAAATTACGTCGTAACACATTTGATTCATATAAAATAATATGTTGTATACAGTATTTGCGGCACGTTCCAGGTGTAGATATATCGCTGGTGAAGACCACCATTCAGAATCGAAACGTTGGCGGAAATGGCTTTAGCCGTGTTTGTGACCAGATCTACCAGACCAGGTACTTCTTATCCTCTTCCCCATCTCCTTCCCTCACTCACTACCTTCAGCCTCGCAACATACCCCAATTGGGGATGCCACAGTCTCACCAGCTCTAGACGGTTAGGAATTTTGTTCAAATTATTGATTGCCAAAACATATTTAAAAAAAATGTGTGCTCTTGTTTTAAAGAGGTCCTTTCGACTTTTTTCACAGTTCGAGGCCCTAACTTTTGAAACATCAATATAGATTTTGTATCGACAATGTTCTCGGTAGTTTTGAATCGTTCCAGGCCCGACTGCAGATTGCCAAGAACAAACGACAGCTGACGTCGACTTTAATTTCAACTTAATTAACTAAAAAATTTTTATTTTTAAATAACAAATTTTAAAATTACCCCACAAATTCCCTGTCAAAAAGCGGGCTTTTAAAATTA